>VDFB02353493.1:255746916-255769962 GCA_007258455.2 Sequoia sempervirens
TTGACTTGAAGCACAACAATGCAACCTGTATTGATGAACTTTTTGTATTAAGAATTACAGTTTAAGGACAAAACAAGGATTCTGTAAACAAAAATCACAAGATAAAATCAAACTGAAACTGCAAATAGACACAGAAATGAGAAATAGGAATATTGTCTTTATTCAACTGAAGGAGAATGCCATAATCTGAAACTGAGTACAATAATGGGTTCACAAGCTCAAAAATGTGTCTGAGCAGGAAATTTGAACTCAACTATTGAGAGAGGAGAGCTGAAAAAAAACTAAGTCTATCAAAACATAGCCCTCAAGAAACCCCTAATCCGAGCTCAGAAAAAGCTCAAGGAAAAAAGGCTTCAAATTGTCTCGAAAAACTGCCTAAAAGCAGAAAAAAGCATACTGCTTTTATGATCACACTATCAAGCCTCTAAAAATAGGCTAATCTCGCTTTAAAAGCTCAAAAAACACCTTATCTCTCCAAGATAGGTCTGAAATCCGACCAAGAGTAAGAGTCAACAAAAATATGCTAAAAATAGCAAGAAAACACAAAGCAATTTATAGAATATCGCTTTATGATTCTGCTTTACAAGATGCAGATTTGCACAATTAATCTATTTTTGCAATTAAAGATTGAAAATATTTTGCAAAAATAAAATCTCCTTATTTCTCCATTACAATATTTTGATTTTCTCAAAAAAAATCAATAAAACATTACACATAATATATCTTCTTTCCTTATCAAAATTCCCATTGATTTCTTTAAAATCAATCAAAATAAAACCCTAACAAGGTAAATGACCCTAAACCAAAGAAACTAGGTCATATGGCATCAAAACCTAATCTTAGGTCACAAGACACCCATTAATATTATTATTGCTTAAACCATAACCAAGGCTTCATATTCACTAAGGAAAAACAATAAGTTCTAAAGACTTACTATGACCTAAGCACATACAATTTTCGGCCTCCCCACATTTTACCTTAGCTCATATTTTAATAAGTCATAATGCAAAGATTAAAATTTTTGACCTCCATTTGACATTCACCACGTGCTTAGACCGAAAAATTCTAGATAATGATAGGGTCGAATTACGGTTTCAATCAAAATGAAGTCAAACCCTAATGATCACTCATTTTACACTCGTGACTTTGGAAGAAAGAAAACTTTGTCTGGAAAAAACATGCCACCATGATTGTGTCGAAACTGAGCCTCGTGAGCTTCAGTAATCTTCTCCCTACCCTCCAGTGGTCGAATCTCAGTGAGTAAGTCTATTTCGTTTTGTATGGAAGCTTCTTTTTCCCTCATTCTGGAATATCAGAAGACTTAAGGCCGCGGCCTATCATGCTCTCCTCTGACTTCACTTTTCACTTTGCCTTACCTTGGCCGATATGAGCTCACGTTCAATTGAAGGCTCTATGAGAGAGCTCGCCTTGTATTTGTGCTCTGTCTACTATGCATAAGGTAACTTCCTGTCATATTTTTCATGGCTTCTCTTTCTGTTCATTATGGCTTTATAGCTGCGGCTAACACAACCTTTTAAATTCCTTTGTCTTGCATTTTATGTTCTCACACTTACGTCTCTGTGAACTCGACCCACATTGAGAGCTAGGCTATCCTCTAAAGGCTTGAAATATTGTCTTTTGGACTCCATCTGGAACTCTTGGCCACGACTAGAGTGCTTTTCCACATATCTGGACTGGTAAATTCCATTGCTAAACATTTTGTTCTTTTGAGGCTTAAAGAGTTTCTTCTTTAATCAGGAATTTATGGCCATGTTCAGGTTGTGCCAGATGTGTACTTATAGAAAATGTTATTTGAAGCTTTGTACTCGACCCAGAACAATTTTTTTTATCTTTATGTCTTTATGAAGACAAATCCGCTTGTGGGTATCATGGAAATTTGAATAAAACTATCTTTTCCTTCCTCTGATGCTCGCCCCCACTCAGGAAACTTGCATTTTCATATTTTCCTACTATCTCTTTCATGGGTATTGTGAAAATCGAATGAGAGCTGCATTTCTTCCATTTTGAAGCTCGAACCAGCACAAGAGATTTTGCATTTTATGTCATTTGCTATTTTATGTGAAAACCCATATGGGTTATCTCCATAGTTGCATCTTCTGTATTTTGAAAGTAAACCCTGGATATGGGTACTCAGTATTCAACTGCAAATCTATTTGTATAATTTTGTTCATATGGGCTCGACCCAATAGCAACCAGTGGCTTATTTTCAGACTTCTGAAACTAAAGAATGACATGGGTATTTGTATATTCATTTAATCTCCTTGGCATTTTGCACCTCTCAAAAAGAAAGCATCTTCATTGCATCACTTCAAAAATGAGAAATCATGGTGAGAATAATAAGAATCTATATGTTTCTTTGTAGTTAATTCATTGACTCATATTACTCAGTATTCTGTTTCGGCATTTATGTAGCTCTCCTTGATAGCTGTATAAAACCCGAGCTTGATTTATAATTGTTTCCTTTTGACAAAAACATTTGATTCTTCTTGTCACAAAAATTGTCTTTGACATGGAACTGTAGACTACCTTCTAAATACATCAAATGCACATTCTAAAAATGTTCTCTAGGTATTTAAAATCTTGGTAAAATAGTGCAAAACCTTGAGCATGCTTCTGTATTTGTCCATTGTGAAGAGAAGGATCTCCATGCTTGTATTTTGTATGCACAACAGTGTCTTTTTGACTTTCCTTAATCTTAACTTAGCAACTTTTGTCTTCTGCTTCAAACATATTTAGATTGAAACATTATAATACTGTACACATCTGATTTTAAAAGATTCCTCTTGTGACTGTTTATACTTTAGGCATCATTGGCATGCCATGTTGAACTCTCATGCTTCCATAGTTTGATTTTGACAATTTTGTTCATGTGTGCCTTGCTTGACACTTATAACTCACTGAAAACAATTTGAATGCACATCATACTTGATTGTTGTCCTTCACTAAACTCTTATACATGATCCGGTTTGAAGCTCCATCCCATCCAAAATGAACTAGTTGTCTTTATTGTAGCTTTTCACTAAATAGTTTTCCATACTCAGATATTGTATCATCTAAATATTGACACACAGAAAACCTCTCTTCTGAATTTCTCAAATTTTACCATATAGCAACATTGCTATTGCTTTTTTTATTTGCACTTTGTAGAGATTTAACTTGAAACATTGCAGCACCACGAACCACCTTGCAATTTTTAAAGCTTTATTTGCTTATTGGTCAACTAGAACTGGTTACCATTTGTCATTTGAATACATTGCATTGCCAGTCAAGCTGAAATTGATAGTTTATTAATCACTTGAGTGTTTGATCTATATTTTGTACTCAGCTGTAACATGGTACTCTTCATGCATTTTATGTTTTCCTTAACAAACAGTCTTCAAAATCTGCTCTTTGATGTACATGTACTCAGTTGAATTCCTTAAGTGAACTAAATTCACTGGCCACCTATAGCCTTCAGAAAGTATAATCTGATCGTTATGAATGTACAATTGGTTTAGTTGCTTTGATGGATAACTCTGTTTTTACTCCTTCAGTTGTATTTCATTTCACTATACGAACATGATGATGTATCTTGAAATCAGCCCATTAATGAATAGGGCAGCATGCCGAGCTCTACCCTTGTGGGAGCCCATTTTTCTCCACATGCTTGGTCTTCGAATAATGATCAGCTTTGTGATTTCACCTATACCTGCACAAGGAAACAAATAATGTTAGCATAAAAATGGAACATGTTGATCATGATATTGTTATTTCTCCTTCAGCTCACTTCTTTCATACTAAACTTGGTTGATTGTTTCAATGCATTGTTAATAGTAGGTTGTACTATTGTGGGTGCCTCATATAAGTTACATCATAATCGGAGCCACTGACACCCCTCTTTTCCTCCTTTAGGTCGATGGAGCTCAAAAAGGAAAAGGTGCACCATTCAGCATCAAACGTCGATAATCAGGCAATGATGATTGTGTCGTCACTTATGTGTTTTCCTTTCTGCATCTTCAGTAGTGCAATGTGCTATTAGCAATATGTTGTAATAGTTACATCCATGGCTTGTGTGGATTTCGATTTCAATTCTTTGCTTCTCAATTGAAAAGAAAAATTCATTTTCATGCAATGTTGTAATATCATTCTAATTGTTGAAATCAAATGAAGCCTTGTAAAATATGAGTCCTATGAAATAAAAGAAAGCATCTAAAATGCTATTTTGGTCATTTGTTCAATTCTGTATTTCTGTCATTTCTGGAACTTTTGAATGGCACTTTGAAAACTCTACCTCTTCTTTAAAATCATAACAATTACTCAATGCATAATAATGATAATGTGAAACAACATTGAACTTAAACTACAATTCCTCCTTATGATGTGATAACATTCAGCCAGCTCCTCCAATTGAGTTGAGGCAAAAAATTGGTAACAGTAACATTTTCTATTATTCCACAATCCGACCAATTTGGTTTGTGGCTAGGCCTTCCTTGGCTTCGCTCAATGAAAGTACTCCCATCAGTCATTCACAAGTACTTGAATTTTCCACATGGCAATGAGGTAATCACTATACACCATAGTGGCTTTAATCCTTTGTCTTCCAAAGGAAAATTTTCATTAGAAGCCTTTTGGCCTAAACCCATGGAACCTATCACTCCTCGTAAGGACTTCTTTTAAATTGCTTATCAAAAGTTTAAAGCCAAAAAGATCGTTGAATTTTCTCTTTGTAACACATCTTCGTCCACCTCTACTCATCCTATCCTTGATGAAACCATGATTACACTTGAATCTCATATTGAACAATCTCATCCTGATACTGTTGGTATGTGGCGACTGATCATGCTATACTATATAGCCCATGGTATACTGCACACCCTAGCCCCCTGACCTTGCCGGGGTCCTACTTTTTCTTCCTACTTTTTCGCGTGATCACCGAAAAAGGGAAAAATCAATGAAAAGGAAAATCTGATTTTGTAGAACCCAAAAATCTGGAAGCTTCTAAGCTTGGTAAAAGGGGTTCGGATGGGTATTACTTGTATGATGAAAAGCGATTATTAAGATTGTAACAGGTTTTTCACTGGATAATAAAAGTATTGGATGGCTGCGGTTTGGTGGATGTAGCCCAGATTGGGTGAACCACGTTAAATTTTGTGTTATGATTTATTCTGTGCATGTTTTAGTTTCTCTGTTTTGTTAATTAAAATCTGCATTTAATTATTAGATCTTCCATCTCTAACCCTAACAGATACTTCCCATCCATTTTCTAAATGACCAAGAGACCAAGAAATAACTCTTGCCTCACTTCCTCGTACCAAAAAAGTATATAAAGCGAAAGAGAAAGTGGTTGATCCTTCCTCTTCGGTTTCTCCTACTCTTCCCCTTTCAGAAGAAGAAGAACCTATGCTGACTCAATCTGCTTATGCCGACTCAATCCGCTCTTACATCTCAACAACTCCAAAATAGAATTAAACAAAACCATGTTGCTCGGGAACATCGGCGTCGTCATTGTCAACTTGCTCATACATAAACCAATCATGACAATCAATCTTTACCCTTGACAAAAGATATAGATGACCATCCTCCCTATCTTGACCAACCACATGAAATTTGAACCCAAAAATTGCAACAAAATGAACCCATCCAACCCACACTCTTGATACATCCATCCTTAGAAATCACCCTTTGTCCTCCCGTTGTTATTAATCTTGATGATGGCAATGAAGATGTGATGATTGCTAACATAGATGAAGCAATAAATGACTTGAACTCTTTATTTTCATCTACAATGAGCTTAAATGATAAATCCTCTCAACCAAGTGAAGAACCTGGTACAAATCCTAGTTCAGAACTTGTGATTCCTCCTTTAAACAGTCAATCACCTTTGCATTCCACTAAACATGATTGGGAGGTGGATGACTTGATGGATGACTTGCATTTTTCTACTTAGTCTTTTCTTCACATTCATTTTCCTTTTTCTTTTCATGTGTGTATCGTGTTCCCCCGTATCATGTGTTTGATGTTTCCTTCTCTTTGTACACTTCTTCTATGTGTATATTTATTCTTCTTGTCGTTTCTTTTACTTTTCTCTTTTGTTTTGTGTTTTCCTTTTGGGGATGACGCAAAGTGTAGAGACGCCATATGTCTATTCCATGTTGACCCGAATGGTCCTTGTCTTTTCACTTTTGTTTTGTGTTTTCCTTTTGGGGATAATGCAAAGCATTGAGATGTCCTATGTCTCTTCCATGTTGACCCAAAACCCCCTTTTCTTTTTCTTTTCCTTTTTGTCTTCATCTTTTCTTGTGCTTTTCCTTTTGGGGATGATGCAAGGTATTGAGACCGAAATTTCTCCTTCATGTTGACCCAAAATATTTTTCACTTTTTTGTATTTTTTCTTGTGTTTTCCTTTTGGGGATGATGCAAAGCATTGAGACCGCAATGTCTCTTCCATGTTGACTAAAAACAGACTTTCTTTTTCCTTTGTCTTCACTCTCTTTGTGTCATTCTTCCAAATCTATGTGCTTTGGGGAATGATGATAGTTCTGAGCTCTTTCATACAGAACATTGCAACAATGAACATACTAACCCCAAAGCCATAGATCCCTTATGTGTTGGGTGTGCTTTATTTTCTGGGGGGAACTCCCTTCTTTCCTTTCTTTTCTCCTCCATCTTGACATGATGTAGCCTAATTTCGAAACATATGACTTTGCATAGAGCTTTTCAAGTCATCTCTCATGTCTTGTTTTTTTTTGCATTTTCTTTTCTTCTCTACTTTCAAGTAATTGCTCACAGAATGATGTGTAGCAATTCCTTTAAAGTGGGGGCATACATTACCATTATTTCATTTGCATTCTTAGTGAAGCCTTGTCATTTACATGATGCATTTATCACTTTGTGGATGACATTGGGTGTAATGTCTTTCATAAGTGTGATCTTTCTTAGCATATTGCATTCCTCTTTGTGGTTTGATGCAACGCACTGCATCCCCTAAGTGGTGAATATACTATTCTTTGATTGGTCCTCTTTTGCAGAAATTAGACACAATGTTCCCTAAGTGACTCACCTTGCATAAACTAAACAAGACTCCTTTGAACATATTTGATCTGTATAGGATCTAGACTAGATTGCAGTATTTAAATGCTTAACTTTTACAATGCTTTTACAATGATTATTTCAAGTTAATTAAATCAAAATTAACTTAAGGAAATAATAGAATGAAAGTATTAACAAAGTGAGTATAACAAAAAGGAAGGAAATGAGAGACAGAAAGAGAGAAAAGAAGAGAAGTGCAAACAGTTGATAACGGAGTTCGTCACAAAAGTGACTACGTCTCCGGGTCCACTCCAATAGAGAGACCGATCCGATTAACTCCAAAATCAATTACAAAGCACCACAATCATTCTCCAAGCACTTCAGCAGCATAACAGCGCTCTGACGTGCAAGAATGACTCAAAGAATCTCCACAAGACCTCTCTTTCGATTAACTCCACAGCTTCAAGACTTCGTCACCTGAAAAAAACTTGAATCCCAACTCTCACCTCTCACCCCTTTAAATACATAAAATTTTCTCAAATTGGTTACTAACCAATTGATTTACAAAATATTCCTTATCTCTCCAAAATACATAAAAATCCTTATAAATCTTCCATATTTGAATATACATCTCCATAAATCATTTAAGCCCTTCAATTTTAGCATTATTCGGGCTATTATGGTTGAGAAGGTTTTTATTTAATCCTTTAAAAGGATTATTGTTTGTATAAATTTCAAATTCGAAGGGGTTTGTTTAATTTTATTTAAGCATTCGGTATTTGAAATGTTATCAAAACAAACCGATGCCACTTATACCTTAGACGGGCTCGATGGCCTAGCGGTGCATATCTGTTTTGGGAACCCCACGGTTCCGGGTTCCACTCCCATCCGCTTGTTTTTTAAATAAACTTCTAACTATTTTTTAACAAAACGAACCCGCCACCATAAATAGTAGATCTCACCGGTTTTGGTGTAACGGTGGTCCGGATTGTTCGCGTATGGGAGGTCCCCGTTTCAAACCCCACACCGGCCGGATAAACTTTTTGCAACGAAATAATGAACACTGACGAAGGGGAGAAGACGGGGCCACGTGTCACACCAGGAGGGTGCCACGTGGCCAGCTCTCATTGACTGATCTTCACGACGTGTCACTGACACGGGTTCCCATGTGGAGGTGACGTGTCAACCATTCATTCGCAGACTCGGCTGACTGTTGCTAACATGTCTACAAACTGGATGACGACTGGCGCTGACATGGATGATGAGTGGAATCCAACCCGACACTGACTGGACCTGCCACGTGCCACGTGCCAAGTGCTCATTCTCTGACAAAGACATGTCACTACCGACTAGACCGATGACAACACCACCACGTGGATGCTGACTGAGTACTGAGTGATGACGTGGCATGCTGACTGGGCGTACGGACTGCCACGTGTCACTCTGTGATTGGTCCGTACAAATGCCACATGTCACACTTTAATTTGTCCACATTAGATTCTGTACCACATGCTAACATCAGCTGTATGGATGATGACGTCATCACTGTGTACCTTCAGTCCACAAGTCAAACCTGAAACTTTGACCAGCTATATCTTGAGCCTCCGATGTCAGATTTTGATGAAACGAACACCGTCAGAATCGTCTCGACGAGCTCTTTGACTTGACGCTGCTTCTGTTGATTTATGAAACAATCATTTTTTTCACTTCCTGGACGCCCTCTGATCCCAGTTTGACCCAAGGTTTGACTGGCCATAACTCGTGCAAACGGACTCCTTTTCACTCCATTCGAGTTGCATTGGAATTAGGACGCCGAGCTCTTCCTGATGGTGCTGATTCTAGAGAAAAATAAGACACTTCAATTTTCACTGAAAAATGTCCACCGGATCAGGCCTCCCCACTGAAGACCTTTTGGACCTCCAAAAGTGGCATTTATTCTGACAATAAGTGAGGACTTGGCCTCCCCACTTGTCCTGTATCCTCTGTACATCTGAAAACCTGGCTCACAAGTACAGTCAAGACTGCAGAAATATTGTTGAACATGAACATAACTTTATCACTTCCATAAGCATCTACATCCAATGTCGTAGCCACTAACCAACAAAAATTGACTAGCATCAAGCTGAACAACAATGCAGAAATGAAAGAGAATAAGTCAACAACAATTCGATCCTTCACAACAGGAAAATTTTTACCCAAGGATCCATCAATGCTTTCAAGCATCATTTTCTCATCTGTCTTGTGGGTGCATCCTGCAACATCCGACCACAGTTAGCTACTCCAAGTTCAAGTGTAGAACCACCTGTACTGACAGACATAAGAGTTAACTCTTTACTTGCATTAATTACCCTCTTTAAGCCCTGTGTTTGCAAAAGATTGATCAGTCTTAATCATGTGAGAATGTACAATATACTTGAATGCCATCTTTAAACAAGTGATAATGATTCTTTTCCCTGTAGAAAATAGCTTTCCTGTCATATAAATAAGGGCTACCAAGCACTATCCCACAGATATCCAGTGGAACTACATCAAATTGTACTTCATCCACAAACTTACTAGTGATTGTGAACCTTAAGGTGCATTGTTTTGTTACTTGCAGCTTATCATTTTCACAAATCCAACCTAGTGGATAAGGTTTCTTATGTTGTGTAGTTTTTAATCCCAAGTTTCTTACAACACTTTCAGAAATTAAATTCACTTGAGAACCACTATCTATGAGTGCACCAATTTTAGTGTTTTTAGCCATAACCCTTAAATGAAACAACTCATTCCTTTTCACATCTTCAGAGAAATCATTAACTGTAGAAGTAGAAGCACAACTAGCAACAGAAACACCAGAAATATGAGCTTTACCTTTTAGACCCATCGCTGTTATCTTAGTCTCATCATCTGAATCTGAACCAAGATCCATAACAACATTCATGGCTTTCTCCTTACCTTTTTGTTTCTGATTACGTCTTTGAGCCCACTTAGGCTTCAATTCCGGATGCAACTGCCAACAATGTTCTTCATCATGACCTTCCTTGTCACAATGAGAACAAGAAAGTTTCTCATCCTTCTTAACTGTAACTGCCTTCTTTCCTTTCCCTGTCTCTGCATTCTTAGAATATTTCTTTACATCATTATCGAACTTGTCAATGAAAGATCCTTTACCCCTTGACTCTAAGTGTGTAGCTTGAACAGACACTTCATCCAAATTACAAGGGTTCAATACCAAAATAGAATGCCTAAGGTAGGAATGTAGACCTCCGATGTACTTCAACAACGTGTCTTGGGTATACAAAGGAACATTCAAAGCAATGGCCCTTTTCCTGAATTCATGGGTGTACTCTTGGACAGTTTGACCTTTCCCTTGCCTAAACATTTGCCAGTCCATCATTAACTGCTGCATATGTCCTAAGGGATAAAACTGCTTCTTAAGAGCATTAATAAATTTTCCCAAGTTAAACTGACTCTACCATGTTGTGAAACTTCTGCCTTAGACTTACTCTCCCACCAAGTTAAAGCTGTACCTCCTAAACGAAGAGTAGCTAATTGGATCCTATCAACATCATCTATTAGGTTTTGGACTCTACAGTAGACCTCTATTTGTTGAATCCAATCATCCAATTTTTCAGCATTAAGTTCACCACAATATTTAGGCAAATCAAATTTTACATCCAGTTTAATTTTAGGCTTATACCCACTCTTGAAAGGATTAGAAGAAATAGAATGAGGAGAAGATGGAGAAGAAGGAGAAGGAGAAGAGGGAGGAGAAGAAGAAAAGGGATGATCTGTTTGCTTGCCACCATCTCCATGTTGCTTCTCTTTCTTGTCTTTGCTATCTTCTTGCTTCGATGAACCTTCTTCACGTTCCTTCCGTTCTTGTCTCTCCTGAAAAAGAATGTCCACCTTAGCCTTCATCTCAAGGAATGCTCTTCGAAACTCCTGCTCACTGATCTCTTCAGGAACCTCCATTCTAGAAACTGACATCTTTGAAAATGTTCTACGCTTCCCGATCTCAGGATCAAAGTCTTCGAGCTTGCCTTCGCCCTTCTGAATCCTGGATCTCGTTAGCATTCAAAAACAAATAACTGCAATAATAGTCAACTGTGCTCTGATACCAACTTGATCTGTATAGGATCTAGACTAGATTGCAGTATTTAAATGCTTAACTTTTACAATGCTTTTACAATGATTATTTCAAGTTAATTAAATTGAAATTAACTTAAGGAAATAACAGAATGAAAGTATTAACAAGGTGAGTATAACAGAAAGGAAGGAAATGAGAGACAGAAAGAGAGAAAAGAAGAGAAGTGCAAACAATTGATAACGGAGTTCGTCACGAAAGTGACTATGTCTCTGGGTCCACTCCAATAGAGAGATCGATCCGATTAACTCCAAAATCAATTACAAATTACCACAATCATTCTCCAAGCACTTCGGCAGCATAACAGTGCTCTGACGTGCAAGAATGACTCAAAGGATCTCCACAAGACCTCTCTTTTGATTAACTCCACAGCTTCAAGACTTCGTCACCTGAAAAAAACTTGAATCCCAACTCTCACCTCTCACCCCTTTAAATACATAAAATTTTCTCAAATTGGTTACTAACCAATTGATTTACAAAATATTCCTTATCTCTCCAAAATACATAAAAATCCTTATAAATCTTCCATATTTGAATATACATCTCCATAAATCATTTAAGCCCTTCAATTTTAGCATTATTCGGGCTATTATGGTTGAGAAGGTTTTTATTTAATCCTTTAAAAGGATTATTGTTTGTATAAATTTCAAATTCGGAGGGGTTTGTTTAATTTTATTTAAGCATTCGGTATTTGAAATGTTATCAAAACAAACCGATGCCACTTATACCTTAGACGGGCTCGATGGCCTAGCGGTGCATATCTGTTTTGGGAACCTTGCGGTTCTGGGTTCCACTCCCATCCGCTTGTTTTTTAAACAAACTTCTAACTATTTTTTAACAAAACGAACCCGCCACCATAAATAGTAGATCTCACCGGTTTTGGTGTAACGGTGGTCCGGATTGTTCGCGTATGGGAGGTCCCCGTTTCAAACCCCACACCGGCCGGATAAACTTTTTGCAACGAAATAACGAACACCGACGAAGGGGAGAAGACGGGGCCACATGTCACACCAGGAGGGTGCCACGTGGCCAGCTCTCATTGATTGATCTTCACGACGTGTCACTGACGCGGGTGCCCACGTGGAGGTGACGTGTCAACCATTCATTCGCAGACTCGGCTGACTGTTGCTAACATGTCTACAAACTGGATGATGACTGGCGCTGACATGGATGATGAGTGGAATCCAACCCGACGCTGACTGGACCTACCACGTGCCACGTGCCAAGTGCTCATTCACTGACAAAGACATGTCACTACCGACTGGACTGATGACAACACCACCACGTGGATGCTGACTGAGTACTGAGTGATGACGTGGCATGCTGACTGGGCGTACGGACTGCCACGTGTCACTCTGTGATTGGTCCGTACAAATGCCACATGTCACACTTTAATTTGTCCACATCAGATTCTGTACCACATGCTGACGTCAGCTGTACGGATGATGACGTCATCACGGTGTACCTTCAGTCCACAAGTCAAACCTGAAACTTTGACCAGCTGTATCTTGAGCCTCCGATGTCAGATTTTGACGAAACGAACACCGTCGGAATCATCTCGATGAGCTCTTTGACTTGACGCTGCTTCCGTTGATTATGAAACAATCATTTTTTTCACTTCTTGGATGCCCTCTGATCCCAGTTTGACCCAAGGTTTGACTGGCCATAACTCGTGCAAACGGACTCCTTTTCACTCCGTTCGAGTTGCGTTGGAATCAGGATGCCGAGCTCTTCCTGATGGTGCTGATTCTAGAGAAAAATAAGACACTTCAATTTTCACTAAAAAATGTCCACCGGATCAATATTACACATGAAATTTTTACATATTTGATTCTCATTTAGCCACCTTGCATAACACAACTTGTATGCCTATGGAGCTATCCTATTTTTTTGGCCTCCTTGCATAAAATAACTTGCATTCCTGTGGTGCCATCCTATTTTTCTTAGCTTATAAAACCTTAAACCGACATTTTCATTTACATTTTATTTGGCTTTGTGGGGCCTTGTTAAAGTTATCGAATGGGTATAGCTTTGGCATGGTTGAGCGGGAAGCCCAACTAGCGGCATGAATTTTCGCCATAGCCACATTTTGCATGTTTGTGAGTGCATACCAACTAGCATATGCATCTTACTTCTTGGAATTTCTCACCCCGTGGAAAACTAGTTTTGTGGCCCTAGAGTGAGTACACATTCTCTTTTTCAAACAATCAGCCTAGATCTCTTTTCACAACTAGTTGGATTGATGATCAAAGCTTCACTCAATTCCTCTCAACACTTGTGTGTTCCTTTGTCTTTATGTTCAGTCTATCATGGAATCTTCATCCTCGGGGCTTGATCATCCCTCTTGTTTGTTGCATTTCATCTTGCTAACATAAGTGCATTTGAACCCTCTTCTCTTTGATGTTCATGGCTACTTTAGTGTGAGGAAGAAAGTTTCTCTCACTAAAGTGGGGGCTAAATGTATCATCGAAAAATGGATCCTTGAAATTTTCATGGTCTTTTAGGTCTTGTTTCATAGTGTTGGAGCTATGTTGATTTAATTTTATGATGTATCTTGGCTTGAACATGCTTATTTATGTGCTAAAATTCAAAGAAAGATGTATTATGAAGGTATTGTGAAGTTTTGTAAGACATTTCTAGATTCTTCTAGACTCTATTTAATGCAATTCACCTAAAAACCACCTTTTCACTCACCAGCAAGTCCTATTTTAAAGTTTTGTAAAGTCTCGTAACAAGATTTCATGCTTTTCTAGGAATATTTTCACTATTTACACCCTTCTCATGCTTTATTTTATCATTTTATGCCCTCATATGCTTATATTAAGTGCATTTTTGGGTCCTATCCCGAAAAACAACATTAAACATAACATTATTCCTATCACTTGGTTTTGGGTCCCAGGTGGGACTCATTCTCCAAGGGTGGCGAATGAGTCCCCCTTTGCCCCAAATTAAAAATATTTCAAAATTTCTTTCGGTATTTTACTCAAATTCACTTCATGTTGGACTGTGATGAGGTATGAATGGATACTAAGGCACAAGATTTGTATAAATATTTGATTTTAACCTCATTTTACATCTCCTAACTCATTCAAGCAATCAAGCATTTTGCATCTTTAATTCAAGCACTTTCAAGCACTTTGGAGCGGCCATTGGCATCACTTCAGATTTGCATATTCAAGGATGCGGTAAGTTTGTAATACTTGCATGTTATTCATTTATCATTTCCTTTACATTTCATTTATCTTTATTGGGTTTTATTACCAAAGTGGGGTTTGACCAAGGCAAACCCCTATTCACTAACCCCCCAACATTTTTCCCCTTTGTGCATGTGTATTTACAAATTTCTTTTGCAAATTTAATAGGTTTAAAGGTGTTGAAAAGTGGAATTCAAGTCAACTAGGCTCTTCAGATCAACTCATCATCTTTTCAAGTGTTTTGAGCATTTTCAGCCCGTTTTCTACAGAGTTGACCCCGACAATCTAATATTCAGACATTTCTAGATCTGGAGTAGCAATGTTGTCTCTTGATTTTCTAGAAATATTGGGGAGGACGGATTTTCCACCCTTGGTGAATGAGTCTCACTTGAAATATGAAAATATGTATTTTGTCAGAAATCAACTCCTGATTGTCAAAAAATAGTTCCTGACACTTTTTCAATAGTAGGACTGATTTGCCACCCTTGGTGAATGAGTCCCATTGTGAAAAAAGAAAAAAAAAATCATCAACATTCTAGACACTCCAGAAAGTTCACACAACTTCTAGGTGCACTCATATTTGACCTTGTGCCTTCCGTTCTGCATATTTCTTTCTATTTCTTCATCTTTCATAGTTGTTTGCATATCACAATGTGTTTTCAAACATAGCTTAAATTGCACTTTTGCATTCATTTTAGATCATCTTAATCAGACAATTACATTTAGTTTAGCTCATTTATATCATATCACATTGCATACATCCTAATTTGAATGTACATAAGCATTTTGGAACCCTAAATCTCTTTCTTTCTAGGTGGAAAATCTTAGAAAGAGAGCAAGCATTTTTGGGCTCCTAAAATATATGTCACAGGCCTCCTTTGTGAAATTTAGTAGACTTGGTCATCTCCACCTTGGATTGGCTTGAACTCAAGTGGAATCTTCTTACTTTCAATATTAGCTACCATCTTGCATTTGCAGTCCTTCTTCTTTTGTCTGCAATGAGGGCAACACTCTACCAACATTGCCTCTGCCTCCTCTTGTTTCTTCTTGGCGTAAAGTGTATCCAACTGAGTAGCCAGATTGTTTATAATGTCTTTCTTGAATTCTTCTAGTAAGTGAGTAATTTCCATTCTTGAAACTTCACTAGTAGATGACTTACCCATAGAGGATTGGTAAGCTCTCCCTTTCTTTGAAGTTGACCTAGAGTAGTTTTGACATATCTTCTTGATATCCTCCCAAGGAACTTGGGTGATATCTTCTCCTCCCATCAGGTCCAAGGCATTAGTACAGCTGTCATTAATTCCTCTTACAAAAATCAACTTTTGTGATTCTTCATTAATTGTATGGTGTGGATATTTTTGTAGGCAGAAGAAAAACCTTGAAATGTAATCCTCTAGGCTCTCATCTTTCTTTTGCTACATCCTAAAAATGTCATCTCCCCTCATGTCACTTCCCCTACAATATTCCTTGTACTTCTCAAGGAAATTTGTCTTCATTTCCTCCCAAGTCTCTACCATATTTTTTCCTAGGCTCATAAACCATCTTAATGTAGCTTCTTCCAAAGTGGTAGGAAATAGCTTAATCCTGTGGGCATCAATGGTATAGTCATAACTCCTACAGAGTATATCAAACTCAAACAAGTATCTGGATCTTCTGTGACAAGTCCAAAGAACTTAGGAAGGACTAAAGCATAGATATTTTTGAGGTTTTCAACTTCATTTTGATGAGAAATGGCGAAAGGGAAAATTGGTTGGTTAGGTCTGTTTCTATTTGCATTAGCCATTCCTACTTGATGTAGTTCCCAAGAAAATGGATTCTCAATCTGATTTTGGTCTTTAGAGGAAATTACAGAACTGGTCAAATCAAGAAATGCATCAGCAAAGGGGTGTGGCTCTTCTTCTTCTTCTTCTCTTGGCAGATTATGATTCTCAACTAGTTAGAATGGATCAGGGTTATTAGGAAGGAATCTCCCATGAGTATCTCTCCTCCTTCCTCTATGCATAGAATATCAACTCACTATCAACCAACTCACACAAAGAATTGGAAAAAGAATAGTGGATCATTGTTTTCCTAATGAGAGGTATACTAAGAAAAAACTTTCAGGAATACTATAGCAAGAAAAAATATCAATGAATCCAAAGAACTCCCTAGTTTAACACCATCCCCGACAACGACGCCAAAAAATGTTGGCCTCCTACAATGATTTAACAATTAAGCCCTTAAAGTTGTGATTCAAAGATTGGACATCTAATCCGAATAACTATCTCAACTATCATGAAGGTGCATTTAACTTGTTAACCCAGGGATGTAGACTTGAAATGGGTTAGCACAGTATGTGCACTAGGAATCCAAAGTAGTCATATTCATCCTACAGCTAAGAAAGACATAATGCTGAAAGTAAATTGCTTGAAAAGAAGTAATATAAGTTTTGAGCATCAACTGAAAAACTATACTAATATGAAATGCATAGCAGGAGTGAAAATCTGAGCAAACAAATAGGAAACTACTCTATTTGCTTTGGCTACAGGAACAGTCACAAAATGGAATTCTAGTGGTTGCAAGAATAGATAGTGCCAAATTCTTAACTAATTGCTAAACAAAAAGTAATAACTAAACCAAAGGATGGAATGCTCACCAAGTGGGCCCCCTTGGATGAGTATCTCTTAAGATATATGTAAACATAGATGCACGAACTTATAACTTCATTTTATTCATTGGAAAACATGAGTACAATTGAGCAACATAACTATATTACTAGAAAAATAAGAATTCAAGTACATCATCAAATAAATCAACCTTCTAAGAAGGAGCATTCAAGTCTTATTTATAGGAAGAAAAACTACTAACTACTTAGCAAGGCGGTCAACTCCAACAGATTAGGAGGATGCCACTTTAGGGAAAGCATAAAAAGTGGAGAGGAGGTTATGCATGTGTGGAATCTGGTCAAGCATGTTTTCCTTAACGTATATCTAGCACAACAGTAACTCCTATATTTGCTCAACAAACAATTAAGACCATTTACAAGGTGGTTACAATTCTTTGATTTAAAATAGGAATTTCCCTATTGTTGAGAGTCTTCCCTCCATTGACCTTTGAACGATCACCTTGTTGACCTTTATGGTGAATGACCAACTGGAAGAATCTTCCCCAATTTTGTAGGCTTCTAATTATATCTGCATAACAATACTAGTATGCACAACAATTGCATATCTCTAACTATCTTAAAGTAGCATTCATTAATCCACATGTAAAATTAACATAGATAGTTCATATAGCATGTCAATGTCATTAAAGATTACAAAAATAAACTCATGCCCAATGTCTATGGTTTTGAAGAAATATCATAAAAAGGTCAACATCCAAGCATCAAAGTCTATGACAACTAGAACAAATGGATAATAAAATCTATCACAATTGAGTCATAAACTAGACTCGTCAGCTCCCTCCAAGGAGAGATCAGGGGGATGCGTGCAACCCTATCAACCTCACACTCATAGTGATCTAGATTCATCTCCATTATGTAGCCCAACCCTCTGCCACAACCACAACTAAAGTCAGAGGGCTTCGGGAGCCACATGCCTCAGCCGTAGATAGCCTCATTTTGTACACCAATTTTTTAGTCATGAAATACATGTACATATTTGTAGATCCTTTTTGTATGGACATTGATACACATATTCAACAGTCACTCATTTTTTTATGACAGTGGCCCGACACATGTACATGACATTTGATATTTATACATATATACATGAGATATTGATTATGATATTATGGCATTGTGTATTTTGATGTGTATGTTCCTTACTTTCATGGATGTTGGTGCTATGGATATTATATATGTGAATGGATGTATGTTTACATTAGATGCTATCATGATTTAATGAACAGACACAAATGTATGTTAATTAAATATAATATTGATTTAACTGCCTTAAAAGATATAATGTAATGCATAGATACATAGCATAGTAGGATACATGTATGTATGTCTCTCACACACACACAATCACATCATAGCAAAAAAAAATTCATAATGTGTTAATGAATAATGTCAATACATGCAATGCTACAACCTTTAAAGAGTGAGCGCTACACATATGACACATTAGACACTACACATAGTATTGACAAAGATGCATTGCATTAATGAGATATTTTAGAGGCATTCCATCCATAAATTATAATCCATAGGCAATCAAACCATACACAAAGATGAAAATGTAAGGGCCCAACCAATTAAGACTAAATTTTCCCCTTTGATTAGGCAGCACATTTACATTTCTCTGATTCTCATAGAGAACTAGGTCACCTATCTTGAAATTTTGAGGAAGTACACTTTGATTGTATTTCCTAGATAGTGATCGTTGATAAGCTTTAAGATGATCAAGGGCCTATAATCGACTCTCATCAAGCATCTCTAGCTGATGCAAACAATTATCTCGGTAAGTTTCATCATCAATTAACCCTTTAAGGGAAACCCACAAAGATGAAATTTTCAACTCTAAAGGCATGATAGCTTCCGCACCATACACAAGGTTGTAATGTGTCATTCCTACTGCTGTATAAACACTCATGTGATAGCTATCACAAAAACATATGTTAATTGAATATGCCAATCCTGACCATGTTTATTAATTGTTTTATGAAGAATGAGCTCAAGAGTCTTATTAGATGCTTCTTCTTGGCCATTACTTTAACAATAATATGGTGTAGAAAATCTATGTTGAATGTGAAATTTCTCTAGGAATTGATTTACTTCCTTGTTCTTGAATGGTGTACCATTATCAGATACAAGTGTAGTAGGAAATCCAAAACAAGAAATAATGTTGTTTAAAAGAAAACTACAAATAGCCTCAACATTCATGGATTGAAGAAGGATGGATTTGACCCACTTTGTGAAGTAATTTGTAGTCGTGATAATAAAAGTGTGTCCTTTGGAAGGAGGTGATATTTTTCCAATAATATCCAACCCCCATTTTGCAAATGACCAAGGAGAGGTCTGGTTTTGTAACTCTTGTGTAGGTGCATGAAGAAGATGACTATGTTGGTGACATTATTGTTTCCAGTCTTCAGATAGTTGTAAATGTTAGAAAATCATCCTCCCGATTCTATGTGAGAATACACAAAAGCATCAAATTAAGGTTGATCAAAAACAACAGAAGACCAAAGAACCTAAACCATGAAGTGGTATTCTTTCATATCTTCATTCGAAGGCACCAAGGAGGCAACACTCGCTATGGTATCTGTATGTTGATTCTCCCTCCTAGGGACACTATCAATTGTGAAAGAGGAAAACCGATTAAGCAAGGAAAAAGCAAGGTCTCGACATTGATACAACTTACTTTGCTTAGCCTGATAGGTTCCCATAATCTAGTTCAAAATAAGCTTAGAATCACCCAATATATGAAGATGTCTTATTTTTAATGTGATTGCAGCACACAATCCGAGAATGAGGGCTTTGTACTCAGTGATGTTATTGGTACAAGGAAAGTCCAATTGAAAGGAGAGAGGGACCTACTTACTTCCAGGTGATATTAAAACCACACCCACTCCGAAGCTATTCTGACATCTCAATCCATCAAAGTACATTTTCCATTCAAAATCGTGACTAATTATGAAAATGTTCTCATTGGGAAATAAGTCCAAACATGGGAAGGAGTGAGATGAGGGAGCATCTGCCAATTGATTGGAGACTGCTTGACCCTTTATCAAATTTTGAGTAATAAACTTTATGTCAAACTCAGAAAACAACATCACCTATTTCACTAACCTCCCATGAAGGTCAAAACTAAAGAACAAATATTTTTGGAGATCAATTTTTATGATAACATGTGTCTCAACATGAAGAAGGCAGTTCCTTAGCTTCTGCATAGCAAAGCCGAGAGCAAGACATTGCTTCTCCATGGAAGAATAACGAGTTTCACAATCAACCAGGACACGCCTAATGTAGTAGACCATTCTCTCTTTCCAAACATCATCATATTGAGCTAGAAAAGCTACCAAAGTATATGGTGATGTAGTGAGGTAAAGCAAAAAGGGTCTATCCTGCATAGCTGACATTAGTACGAGAGGATTGGCCAAATAGGTTTTGATTGAATCAAAATATTTTTGGCACTCTTCATCCCATACAAAGAAAATGTCCTTTAATAAACGAGTGAAAGGAAGGGTACAATCAACCAATTGAGATATGAACCTTTGAATTGCATGAATCTTCCCTTGTAAACTTTACAACTTGGTAATGTTCCTGGGTGGAGGCATGTTAACAATTACATTAATCTTATTCATGTCAACCTCAATTTCACAATGAGAGACTATAAATCCCAAAAAAATTCCTGTGTCTACGTCAAAGACACACTTAGAGGATTAATCCTCATATTATAGAGTCAAAGTCTCTCAAAAATAAGATGAAGGTTTTTCACATGGTCTTGATGGATTATAGATTTCACTGATATCGTCAACATAATCTTCTAGAATTTTATGGATGGAATCATGAAGTATCAGGGTCATCGCCTGCTGGTAAGTAGCTCCTGCATTCTTTAACCCAAAGGGGATGACCACATAACAGAAAGTACCCAAAGGAGTAGTGAAGGCTATCTTGTACTGATCCTCCTAATTAATACAAATCTGATTGTAGCACGAGAAACCATCCATGAAAGATAACAAGGCATGACCAAAATTTGAGTCCACAATCATGTCTATATTAGGTAATGGAAAATCATCCTTAAGAGAATTCTTATTAAGATCATGAAATTCAATGCATATATGAATATGACCATCAGGTTTACTAATAGCAAAAATATTTGAGATCCAAGGGAAGTAGTCGATTGGACAGATAAATCCTGCTTTCAACACCTTCTCTATCTTGGTCTTAACCAACAATGCAACCTTGGGATTAATATTTTGGATTTTATGCTTAACTGGCTTGGTGTCGAGACATAAGAGGATATTGTGAACTACTATAGACTTTTCAATGTCAGGCATGTCCTCATACATCCAAGCAAAGATATTAGGATGAGAGTGTAGAAGATTGGAATGTTCCTCAGCTTCTACTAAGGAAAGGCACTTCCCAATCTTAATCACCTTTTTAGAAGACTTAGGATCCATAGAGATTTTAGTAGTATCTCCCTTGATGAGGGAACTATGATCCCTAGGATGCGATATTGGGACACCATCCTCAACATTAGCTAGAGGATCCTCCTCATCAACACTCAAGACAAATTCTCCAAAATATGCTCGTTCATTCAAGCCATAAGGGTATCGTCTTTTGTGATGGAAAGGAGGCAAAGGGGAGTAGGTGCCTAAGAATTCCTCAAGTGCTTCATTCAAAGATAAAACATCCAAAGGGACTTTTTTGGCCTACACCCCTTCCTCTATTAGTTTAGGATGGACCAAACTAAGTGGTTCAACTAAAACCATGTTAACACTCCACCAAGGTTTCTACTTAGATTGTTCAATAGAGCTTCCCAAACCCAAATAGCACTTATGAGACTTAAATTGGATAGGGACTTGGATTCCTTGCTCAATACATCCAAGGCCTTGTCACCCATATCCATACCGAGAAGTGAGTCTATATCTGAAACCATAATGAGTTTGCAAAACCTCGAAAGGTGGTGGTTCCATGTAGAGAGCTTCATTCCACCAGTGGACATTGAACACATCTATGAGAGAAAAACCATATCCTTTACTCGATTCACAAAAATTGACCTCCTTTGGAAGAGCAGAACCATCCTCCTTAGTAGGGGAAATGTTGGTCTCTTGAATAGGATTACAGTTTTCCTCCTCAACGAGAGTGTCGTTCACTTTTTCATCAAATAAATTTGAGGTTATCATAATTTTAAGATGAGTGGGAATCAATTTTTATTCTCCAATAAAGAATTCTTAGAATTCCAAGGACCCCCAATCATCACCAAAGAATGCATTTGATTAAAAAAAGAAGTAGATGGGGAGGACTAAGGACTTTTTGCTTTAGGTGGTTCATAACGATGTTCGCTTCGGGGAAAAACTCCATAGAGGGTATCATCAAGGAACACATCATAGCATCAAAAGTTATAGATGGAATAAAAATTTTAAGGGTGGAGACAACTGAAGCTCAACTAGTAGTTGCTAGTTCATAAAGGTGAACAACTTCTAGGTCAACTTTGACTCTAACCACTCGATTATTTACAAATTTTGAAAACAATGCAGAGTGGAAGTTACGACACCCATAGCATGGATCCAGGGTCTCCCCAAAAGAAGATTATAAGGTAAAGGGCCAAGAATCACATAAACCAAAGTGGGTAAGGTAACGGGGCCTAGCTGCAAAGGCAATATTATCATGCTTAGAGCCTGACGACCAACATTATTGAATCCATGAATGTACAAAGAAGAAGTAGCTAAAGATGAATAATAAACTTTAATCTTAGGTAATAGATTGATACCACAAATGTTGAGATCCAAATTGATGTCAACGAGGGTACACCTAATACCAATAGTATTAACATTAACTATAATCTTCAAAGGATCCACTTGTTTCTGCACATCCGGAGGTGGGAGTTCCTATAGATAGAATGTAATAGTCAGTGAATCCACATGAATATGAGCCATCAATGCATTAACATCCATTGGCCAAGTGGAGGTAGGTAAGAGAATCTTCTGCAAGGATTCCTGAAGCATTTCCTGATAAATCAAAGTGGTTTGAAGCAAATCCCAAAG
>VDFB02353493.1:255770062-255876763 GCA_007258455.2 Sequoia sempervirens
TTTTATGTCATTTGCTATTTTATGTGAAAACCCATATGGGTTATCTCCATAGTTGCATCTTCTGTATTTTGAAAGTAAACCCTGGATATGGGTACTCAGTATTCAACTGCAAATCTATTTGTATAATTTTGTTCATATGGGCTCGACCCAATAGCAACCAGTGGCTTATTTTCAGACTTCTGAAACTAAAGAATGACATGGGTATTTGTATATTCATTTAATCTCCTTGGCATTTTGCACCTCTCAAAAAGAAAGCATCTTCATTGCATCACTTCAAAAATGAGAAATCATGGTGAGAATAATAAGAATCTATATGTTTCTTTGTAGTTAATTCATTGACTCATATTACTCAGTATTCTGTTTCGGCATTTATGTAGCTCTCCTTGATAGCTGTATAAAACCCGAGCTTGATTTATAATTGTTTCCTTTTGACAAAAACATTTGATTCTTCTTGTCACAAAAATTGTCTTTGACATGGAACTATAGACTACCTTCTAAATACATCAAATGCACATTCTAAAAATGTTCTCTAGGTATTTAAAATCTTGGTAAAATAGTGCAAAACCTTGAGCATGCTTCTGTATTTGTCCATTGTGAAGAGAAGGATCTCCATGCTTGTATTTTGTATGCACAACAGTGTCTTTTTGACTTTCCTTAATCTTAACTTAGCAACTTCTATCTTCTGCTTCAAACATATTTAGATTGAAACATTATAATATTGTACACATCTGATTTTAAAAGATTCCTCTTGTGACTGTTTATACTTTAGGCATCATTGGCATGCCATGTTGAACTCTCATGCTTCCATAGTCTGATTTTGACAATTTTGTTCATGTGTGCCTTGCTTGACACTTAGAACTCACTGAAAACAATTTGAATGCACATCATACTTGATTGTTGTCCTTCACTAAACTCTTATACATGATCCGGTTTGAAGCTCCATCCCATCCAAAATGAACTAGTTGTCCTTATTGTAGCTTTTCACTAAATAGTTTTCCATACTCAGATATTGTATCATCTAAATATTGACACACAGAAAACCTCTCTTCTGAATTTCTCAAATTTTACCATATAGCAACATTGCTATTGCTTTTTTTATTTGCACTTTGTAGAGATTTACTTGAAACATTGCAGCACCACGAACCATCTTGCAATTTTTAAAGCTTTATTTGCTTATTGGTCAACTAGAACTGGTTACCATTTGTCATTTGAATACACTGCATTGCCAGTCAAGTTATGAATGTACAATTGGTTTAGTTGCTTTGATGGATAACTCTGTTTTTACTCCTTCAGTTGTATTTCATTTCACTATACGAACATGATGATGTATCTTGAAATCAGCCCATTAATGAATAGGGCAGCATGCCGAGCTCTACCCTTGTGGGAGCCCATTTTTCTCCACATGCTTGGTCTTCAAATAATGATCAGCTTCGTGATTTCACCTATACCTGCACAAGGAAACAAATAATGTTAGCATAAAAATGGAACATGTTGATCATGATATTGTTATTTCTCCTTCAGCTCACTTCTTTCATACTACACTTGGTTGATTGTTTCAATGCATTGTTAATAGTAGGTTATACTATTGTGGGTGCCTCATATAAGTTACATCATAATCGGAGCCACTGACACCCCTCTTTTCCTCCTTTAGGTCGACGGAGCTCAAAAAGGAAAAGGTGCACCATTCAGCATCAAACGTCGATAATCAGGCAATGATGATTGTGTCGTCACTTATGTGTTTTCCTTTCTGCATCTTCAGTAGTGCAATGTGCTATTAGCAATATGTTGTAATAGTTACATCCATGGCTTGTGTGGATTTCGATTTCAATTCTTTGCTTCTCAATTGAAAAGAAAAATGCATTTTCATGCAATGTTGTAATATCATTCTAATTGTTGAAATCAAATGAAGCCTTGTAAAATATGAGTCCTTTTATGAAATAAAAGAAAGCATCTAAAATGCTATTTTGGTCATTTGTTCAATTCTGTATTTCTGTCATTTCTGGAACTTTTGAATGGCACTTTGAAAACTCTACCTCTTCTTTAAAATCATAACAATTACTCAATGCATAATAATGATAATGTGAAACAACATTGAACTTAAACTACAATTCCTCCTTATGATGTGATAACATTCAGCCAGCTCCTCCAATTGAGTTGAGGCAAAAAATTGGTAACAGTAACATTTTCTATTATTCCACAATCCGACCAATTTGGTTTGTGGCTAGGCCTTCCTTGGCTTCGCTCAATGAAAGTACTCCCATCAGTCATTCACAAGTACTTGAATTTTCCACATGGCAATGAGGTAATCACTATACACCATAGTGGCTTTAATCCTTTGTCTTCCAAAGGAAAATTTTCATTAGAAGCCTTTTGGCCTAAACCCATGGAACCTATCACTCCTCGTAAGGACTTCTTTTAAATTGCTTATCAAAAGTTTAAAGCCAAAAATATTGTTGAATTATCTCTTTGTAACACATCTTCATCCACCTCTACTCATCCTATCCTTGATGAAACCATGATTACACTTGAATCTCATATTGAACAATCTCATCCACGATCTTGTTGGTATGTGGCGTGATCATGTGCTATCTTGTATAGCCCATGGTATACTACACACCTATTGACCTTGCGAGGTCGGGCGAGCGAGCCCGGGTGGAAGGGTTGAGCAGCCCAAGAAAAATTCTTCCCTGCTTTTAGTGATCACGAAAAGGGAAAAATCAATGAAAAGGAAAATCTGATTTTGTAGAGACAGAAAATCACGGAAGCTTCTAAGCTTGGTAAAAGGGGTTAGGATGGAGTATTCTTGTATATGATCAAAAGCGATTATTACTTAAAGATTATGCTGAGTTTTTCCTTTGGATAATAAAAGTATTGGATGGCTGCGGTTTGGTGGATGTAGCCCAGATTGGGTGAACCACGTTAAATTTTGTGTTATGATTTATTCTGTGCATGTTTTAGTTTCTCTGTTTTGTTAATTAAAATCTGCATTTAATTATTAGATCGCCATCTCTACTACAGATACTTCCCATCCATTTTCTAAACGACCAAGAGACCAAGAAATAACTCTTGCCTCACTTCCTCGTACCAAACAAGTATATAAAGCGAAAGAGATAGTGGTTGATCCTTCCTCTTCAGTTTCTCCTACTCTTCCCCTTTCAGAAGTAGAAGAACCTATGCTGACTCAATCTGCTTATGCCGACTCAATCTGCTCTTACATCTCAACAACTCCAAAATAGAATTAAACAAAACCATGTTGCTCGGGAACATCGGCGTCGTCATTGTCAACTTGCTCATACATAAACCAATCATGACAATCAATCTTTACCCTTGACAAAAGATATAGATGACCATCCTCCCTATCCTGACCAACCACATGAAATTTGAACCCAATAATTGCAACAAAATGAACCCATCCAACCCACACTCTTGATACATCCATCCTTAGAAATCACCCTTTGTCCTCCCGTTGTTATTAATCTTGATGATGGCAATGAAGATGTGATGATTGCTAACATAGATGAAGCAATAAATGACTTGAACTCTTTATTTTCATCTACAATGAGCTTAAATGATAAATCCTCTCGACCAAGTGAAGAACCCGGTACAAATCCTAGTTCAGAACTTGTGATTCCTCCTTTAAACAGTCAATCACCTTTGCATTCCACTGAACATGATTGGGAGGTGGATGACTTGATGGATGACTTGCATTTTTCTACTTAGTCTTTTCTTCACATTCATTTTCCTTTTTCTTTTCATGTGTGTATCGTGTTCCCCCGTATCATGTGTTTGATGTTTCCTTCTCTTTGTACACTTCTTCTATGTGTATATTTATTCTTCTTGTCGTTTCTTTTACTTTTCTCTTTTGTTTTGTGTTTTCCTTTTGGGGATGACGCAAAGCGTAGAGACGCCATATGTCTATTCCATGTTGACCCGAATGGTCCTTGTCTTTTCACTTTTGTTTTGTGTTTTCCTTTTGGGGATAATGCAAAGCATTGAGATGTCCTATGTCTCTTCCATGTTGACCCAAAACCCCCTTTTCTTTTTCTTTTCCTTTTTGTCTTCATCTTTTCTTGTGTTTTTCCTTTTGGGGATGATGCAAGGTATTGAGACCGAAATTTCTCCTTCATGTTGACCCAAAAGATTTTTCACTTTTTTGTATTTTTTCTTGTGTTTTCCTTTTGGGGATGATGCAAAGCATTGAGACCGCAATGTCTCTTCCATGTTGACTCAAAATAGACTTTATTTTTCCTTTGTCTTCACTCTCTTTGTGTCATTCTTCCAAATCTATGTGCTTTGGGGAATGATGATAGTTCTGAGCTCTTTCATACAGAACATTGCAACAATGAACATACTAACCCCAAAGCCATAGATCCCTTATGTGTTGGGTGTGCTTTATTTTCTGGGGGGAACTCCCTTCTTTCCTTGCTTTTCTCCTCCATCTTGACATGATGTAGCCTAATTTCGAAACATATGACTTTGCATAGAGCTTTTCAAGTCATCTCTCATGTCTTGTGTTTTTTTGCATTTTCTTTTCTTCTCTACTTTCAAGTAATTGCTCATAGAATGATGTGTAGCAATTCCTTTAAAGTGGGGGCATACATTACCATTATTTCATTTGCATTCTTAGCGAAGCCTTGTCATTTACATGATGCATTTATCACTTTGTGGATGACATTGGGTGTAATGTCTTTCATAAGTGTGATCTTTCTTAGCATATTGCATTCCTCTTTGTGGTTTGATGCAACGCACTGCATCCCCCAAGTGGTGAATATACTATTCTTTGATTGGTCCTCTTTTGCAGAAATTAGACACAATGTTCCCTAAGTGACTCACCTTGCATAAACTAAACAAGACTCCTTTGAACATATTACACATGAAATTTTTACATATTTCATTCTCATTTAGCCACCTTGCATAACACAACTTGTATGCCTATGGAGCTATCTTATTTGTTTGGCATCCTTGCATAAAACAACTTGCATTCCTGTGGTGCCATCCTATTTTTCTTAGCTTATAAAACCTTAAACTGACATTTTCATTTACATTTTCTTTGGCTTTGTGGGGCCTTGTTAAAGTTATCGAACGGGTATAGCTTTGGCATGGTTGAGCGGGAAGCCTAACTAGCGGCATGAATTTTTGCCATAGCCACATTTTGCATGTTTGTGAGTGCATACCAACTAGCATATGTATCTTACTTCTTGGAATTTCTCACCCCGTGGAAAACTAGTTTTGTGGCCCTAGAGTGAGTACACATTCTCTTTTTCAAACAATCAGCCTAGATCTCTTTTCACAACTATTTGTATTGATGATCAAAGCTTCACTCAATTCCTCTCAACACTTGTGTGTTCCTTTGTCTTTATGTTCAGTCTATCATGGAATCTTCATCCTCGGGGCTTGATCATCCCTCTTGTTTGTTGCATTTCATCTTGCTAACATAAGTGCATTTGAACCCTCTTCTCTTTGATGTTCATGGCTACTTTAGTGTGAGGAAGAAAGTTTCTCTCACTAAAGTGGGGGCTAAATGTATCATCGAAAAATGGATCCTTGAAATTTTAATGGTCTTTTAGGTCTTGTTTCATAGTGTTGGAGCTATGTTGATTTAATTTTATGATGTATCTTGGCTTGAACATGCTTATTTATGTGCTAAAATTCAAAGAAAGATGTATTATGAAGGTATTGTGAAATGTTGTAAGACATTTCTAGATTCTTCTAGACTCTATTTAATGCAATTCACCTAAAAACCACCTTTTCACTCACCAGCAAGTCCTATTTTAAAGTTTTGTAAAGTCTTGTAACAACATTTCATGCTTTTCTAGGAATATTTTCACTATTTACACCCTTCTCATGCTTTATTTTATCATTTTATGCCCTCATATGCTTATATTAAGTGTATTTTTGGGTCCTATCCCGACAAACAACATTAAACATAACATTATTCCTATCACTTGGTTTTGGGTCCCAGGTGGGACTCATTCTCCAAGGGTGGCGAATGAGTCCCCCTTTGCCCCAAATTAAAAATATTTCAAATTTTCTTTCGGTATTTTACTCAAATTCACTTCATGTTGGACTGTGATGAGGTATGAATGGATACTAAGGCACAATATTTGTATAAATATGTGATTTTAACCTCATTTTACATCTCCTAACTCATTCAAGCAATCTCCTACAATCACCCATTCAATCAAGCAATCAAGCATTTTGCATCTTTAATTCAAGCACTTTCAAGCACTTTGGAGCGGCCATTAGCATCACTTCAGATTTGCATATTCAAGGATGCGGTAAGTTTGTAATACTTGCATGTTATTCATTTATCATTTCCTTTACATTTCATTTATCTTTATTGGGTTTGATTACCAAAGTGGGGTTTGACCAAGGCAAACCCCTATTCACTAACCCCCCAACATTTTTCCCCTTTGTGCATGTGTATTTACAAATTTCTTTTGCAAATTTAATAGGTTTAAAGGTGTTGAAAAGTGGAATTCAAGTCAACTAGGCTCTTCAGATCAACTCATCATCTTTTCAAGTGTTTTGAGCATTTTCAGCCTGTTTTCTATAGAGTTGACCCCGACAATCTAATATTCAGACATTTCTAGATCTGGAGTAGCAATGTTGTCTCTTGATTTTCTAGAAATATTGGGGAGGACTGATTTTCCACCCTTGGTGAATGAGTCTCACTTGAAATATGAAAATATGTATTTTTTCAGAAATCAACTCCTGACTGTCAAAAATTAGTTCCTGACACTTTTTCAATAGTAGGACTGATTTGCCACCCTTGGTGAATGAGTCCCATTGTGAAAAAAGAAAAAAAAAATCATCAACATTCTAGACACTCCAGAAAGTTCACACAACTTCTAGGTGCACTCATATTTGACCTTGTGCCTTTCGTTCTGCATATTTCTTTCTATTTCTTCATCTTTCATAGTTGTTTGCATATCACAATGTGTTTTCAAACATAGCTTAAATTGCACTTTTGCATTCATTTTAGATCATCTTAATCAGACAATTACATTTAGTTTAGCTCATTTATATCATATCACATTGCATACATCCTAATTTGAATGTACATAAGCATTTTGGAACCCTAAATCTCTTTCTTTCTAGGTGGAAAATCTTAGAAAGAGAGCAAGCATTTTTGGGCTCCTAAAATATATGTCACAGGCCTCCTTTGTGCAATTTAGTAGACTTGGTCATCTCCACCTTGGATTGGCTTGAACTCAAGTGGAATCTTCTTACTTTCAATATTAGCTACCATCTTGCATTTGCAGTCCTTCTTCTTTTGTCTGCAATGAGGGCAACACTCTGCCAACATTGCCTCTGCCTCCTCTTGTTTCTTCTTGGCGTAAAGTGTATCCAACTGAGTAGCCAGATTGTTTATAATGTCTTTCTTGAATTCTTCTAGTAAGTGAGTAATTTCCATTCTTGAAACTTCACTAGTAGATGACTTACCCATAGAGGATTGGTAAGCTCTCCCTTTCTTTGAAGTTGACCTAGAGTAGTTTTGACATATCTTCTTGATATCCTCCCAAGGAACTTGGGTGATATCTTCTCCTCCCATCAGGTCCAAGGCATTAGTACAGCTGTCATTAATTCCTCTTACAAAAATCAACTTTTGTGATTCTTCATTAATTGTATGGTGTGGATATTTTTGTAGGCAGAAGAAAAACCTTGAAATGTAATCCTCTAGGCTCTCATCTTTCTTTTGCTACATCCTAAAAATGTCATCTCCCCTCATGTCACTTCCCCTACAATATTCCTTGTACTTCTCAAGGAAATTTGTCTTCATTTCCTCCCAAGTCTCTACCATATTTTTTCCTAGGCTCATAAACCATCTTAATGTAGCTTCTTCCAAAGTGGTAGGAAATAGCTTAATCCTGTGGGCATCAATGGTATAGTCATAACTCCTACAGAGTATATCAAACTCAAACAAGTATCTGGATCTTCTGTGACAAGTCCAAAGAACTTAGGAAGGACTAAAGCATAGATATTTTTGAGGTTTTCAACTTCATTTTGATGAGAAATGGCGAAAGGGAAAATTGGTTGGTTAGGTCTGTTTCTATTTGCATTAGCCATTCCTACTTGATGTAGTTCCCAAGAAAATGGATTCTCAATCTGATTTTGGTCTTTAGAGGAAATTACAGAACTGGTCAAATCAAGAAATGCATTAGCAAAGGGGTGTGGCTCTTCTTCTTCTTCTTCTCTTGGCAGATTATGATTCTCAACTAGTTAGAATGGATCAGGGTTATTAGGAAGGAATCTCCCATGAGTATCTCTCCTCCTTCCTCTATGCATACAATATCAACTCACTATCAACCAACTCACACAAAGAATTGGAAAAAGAATAGTGGATCATTGTTTTCCTAATGAGAGGTATACTAAGAAAAAACTTTCAGGAATACTACAGCAAGAAAAAATATCAATGAATCCAAATAACTCCCTAGTTTAACACCATCCCCGAAAATGACGCCAAAAAATGTTGGCCTCCTACAATGATTTAACAATTAAGCCCTTAAAGTTGTGATTCAAAGATTGGACATCTAATCTGAATAACTATCTCAACCATCATGAAGGTGCATTTAACTTGTTAACCCAGGAATGTAGACTTGAAATGGGTTAGCACAGTATGTGCACTAGGAATCCAAAGTAGTCATATTCATCCTACAGCTAAGAAAGACATAATGCTGAAAGTAAATTGCTTGAAAAGAAGTAATATAAGTTTTGAGCATCAACTAAAAAACTATACTAATATGAAATGCATAGCAAGAGTGAAAATCTAAGCAAACAAACAGGAAACTACTCTATTTGCTTTGGCTACAGGAACAGTCACAAAATGGAATTCTAGTGGTTGCAAGAATAGATAGTGCCAAATTCTTAACTAATTGCTAAACAGAAAGTAATAACTAAACCAAAGGATGGAATGCTCACCAAGTGGGCCCCCTTGGATGAGTATCTCTTAAGATATATGTAAACATAGATGCACGAACTTATAACTTCATTTTATTCATTGGAAAACATGAGTACAATTGAGCAACATAACTATATTACTAAAAAAATAAGAATTCAAGTACATCATCAGATAAATCAACCTTCTGAGAAGGAGCATTCAAGTCTTATTTATAGGAAGAAAAACTACTAACTACTTAGCAAGGCGGTCAACTCCAACAGATTAGGAGGATGCCACTTTAGGGAAAGCATAAAAAGTGGAGAGGAGGTTATGCATGTGTGGAATCTGGTCAAGCATGTTTTCCTTAACGTATATCTAGCACAACAGTAACTCCTATATTTGCTCAACAAACAATTAAGACCATTTACAAGGTGGTTACAATTCTTTGATTTAAAATAGGAATTTCCCTATTGTTGAGAGTCTTCCCTCCATTGACCTTTGAACGATCACCTTGTTGACCTTTATGGTGAATGACCAACTGGAAGAATCTTCCCCAATTTTGTAGGCTTCTAATTATATCTGCATAACAATACTAGTATGCACAACAATTGCATATCTCTAACTATCTTAAAGTAGCATTCATTAATCCACATGTAAAATTAACATAGATAGTTCATATAGCATGTCAATGTCATTAAAGATTACAAAAATAAACTCATGCCCAATGTCTATGGTTTTGAAGAAATATCATAAAAAGGTCAACATCCAAGCATCAAAGTCTATGACAACTAGAACAAATGGATAATAAAATCTATCACAATTGAGTCATAAACTAGACTCGTCAGCTCCCTCCAAGGAGAGATCAGGGGGATGCGTGCAACCCTATCAACCTCACACTCATAGTGATCTAGATTCATCTCCATTATGTAGCCCAACCCTCTGCCACAACCACAACTAAAGTTAGAGGGCTTCGGGAGCCACATGCCTCAGCCGTAGATAGCCTCATTTTGTACACCAATTTTTTAGTCATGATATACATGTACATATTTGTAGATCCTTTTTGTATGGACATTGATACACATATTCAACAGTCACTCATTTTTTTATGACAGTGGCCCGACACATGTACATGACATTTGATATTTATACATATATACATGAGATATTGATTATGATATTATGGCATTGTGTATTTTGATGTGTATGTTCCTTACTTTCATGGATGTTGGTGCTATGGATCTTATATATGTGAATGGATGTATGTTTACATTAGATGCTATCATGATTTAATGAACACACACAAATGTATGTTAATTAAATATAATATTGATTTAACTGCCTTAAAAGATATAATGTAATGCATAGATACATAGCATAGTAGGATACATGTATGTATGTCTCTCACACACACACAATCACATCATAGCAAAAAAAAATTCATAATGTGTTAATGAATAATGTCAATACATGCAATGCTACAACCTTTAAAGAGTGAGCGCTACACATATGACACATTAGACACTACACATAGTATTGACGAAGATGCATTGCATTAATGAGATATTTTAGAGGCATTCCATCCATAAATTATAATCCATAGGCAATCAAACCATACACAAAGATGAAAATGTAAGGGCCCAACCAATTAAGACTAAATTTTCCCCTTTGATTAGGCAGCACATTTACATTTCTCTGATTCTCATAGAGAACTAGGTCACCTATCTTGAAATTTTGAGGAAGTACACTTTGATTGTATTTCCTAGATAGTGATCGTTGATAAGCTTTAAGATGATCAAGGGCCTATAATCGACTCTCATCAAGCATCTCTAGCTGATGCAAACAATTATCTCGGTAAGTTTCATCATCAATTAACCCTTTAAGGGAAACCCACAAAGATGAAATTTTCAACTCTAAAGGCATGATAGCTTCCGCACCATACACAAGGTTGTAATGTGTCATTCCTACTGCTGTATAAACACTCATGTGATAGCTATCACAAAAACATATGTTAATTGAATATGCCAATCCTGACCATGTTTATTAATTGTTTTATGAAGAATGAGCTCAAGAGTCTTATTAGATGCTTCTTCTTGGCCATTACTTTAACAATAATATGGTGTAGAAAATCTATGTTGAATGTGAAATTTCTCTAGGAATTGATTTACTTCCTTGTTCTTGAATGGTGTACCATTATCAGATACAAGTGTAGTAGGAAATCCAAAACAAGAAATAATGTTGTTTAAAAGAAAACTACAAATAGCCTCAACATTCATGGATTGAAGAAGGATGGATTTGACCCACTTTGTGAAGTAATTTGTAGTCGTGATAATAAAAGTGTGTCCTTTGGAAGGAGGTGATATTTTTCCAATAATATCCAACCCCCATTTTGCAAATGACCAAGGAGAGGTCTGGTTTTGTAACTCTTGTGTAGGTGCATGAAGAAGATGACTATGTTGGTGACATTATTGTTTCCAGTCTTCAGATAGTTGTAAATGTTAGAAAATCATCCTCCCGATTCTATGTGAGAATACACAAAAGCATCAAATTAAGGTTGATCAAAAACAACAGAAGACCAAAGAACCTAAACCATGAAGTGGTATTCTTTCATATCTTCATTCGAAGGCACCAAGGAGGCAACACTCGCTATGGTATCTGTATGTTGATTCTCCCTCCTAGGGACACTATCAATTGTGAAAGAGGAAAACCGATTAAGCAAGGAAAAAGCAAGGTCTCGACATTGATACAACTTACTTTGCTTAGCCTGATAGGTTCCCATAATCTAGTTCAAAATAAGCTTAGAATCACCCAATATATGAAGATGTCTTATTTTTAATGTGATTGCAGCACACAATCCGAGAATGAGGGCTTTGTACTCAGTGATGTTATTGGTACAAGGAAAGTCCAATTGAAAGGAGAGAGGGACCTACTTACTTCCAGGTGATATTAAAACCACACCCACTCCGAAGCTATTCTGACATCTCAATCCATCAAAGTACATTTTCCATTCAAAATCGTGACTAATTATGAAAATGTTCTCATTGGGAAATAAGTCCAAACATGGGAAGGAGTGAGATGAGGGAGCATCTGCCAATTGATTGGAGACTGCTTGACCCTTTATCAAATTTTGAGTAATAAACTTTATGTCAAACTCAGACAACAACATCACCTATTTCACTAACCTCCCACGAAGGTCAAAACTAAAGAACAAATATTTTTGGAGATCAATTTTTATGATAACATGTGTCTCAACATGAAGAAGGCAGTTCCTTAGCTTCTGCGTAGCAAAGCCGAGAGCAAGACATTGCTTCTCCATGGAGGAATAACGAGTTTCACAATCAACCAGGACACGCCTAATGTAGTAGACCATTCTCTCTTTCCAAACATCATCATATTGAGCTAGAAAAGCTACCAAAGTATATGGTGATGTAGTGAGGTAAAGCAAAAAGGGTCTATCCTGCATAGCCGACATTAGTACGAGAGGATTGGCCAAATAGGTTTTGATTGAATCAAAATATTTTTGGCACTCTTCATCCCATACAAAGAAAATGTCCTTCTTTAATAAACGAGTGAAAGGAAGGGTACAATCAACCAATTGAGATATGAACCTTTGAATTGCATGAATCTTCCCTTGTAAACTTTACAACTTGGTAATGTTCCTGGGTGGAGGCATGTTAACAATTACATTGATCTTATTCATGTCAACCTCAATTTCACAATGAGAGACTATAAATCCCAACAAATTTCCTGTGTCTACGTCAAAGACACACTTAGAGGATTAATCCTCATATTATAGAGTCAAAGTCTCTCAAAAATAAGATGAAGGTTTTTCACATGGTCTTGATGGATTATAGATTTCACTGATATCATCAACATAATCTTCTAGAATTTTATGGATGGAATCATGAAGTATCAGGGTCATCGCCCACTGGTAAGTAGCTCCTGCATTCTTTAACCCAAAGGGGATGACCACATAACAGAAAGTACCCAAAGGGGTAGTGAAGGCTATCTTGTACTAATCCTCCTAATTAATACAAATCTGATTGTAGCCCGAGAAACCATCCATGAAAGATAACAAGGCATGGCCAAAAGTTGAGTCCACAATCATGTCTATATTAGGTAATGGAAAATCATCCTTAAGAGAATTCTTATTAAGATCATGAAATTCAATGCATATATGAATATGACCATCAGGTTTACTAATAGCAAAATATTTGAGATCCAAGGGAAGTAGTCGATTGGATGGATAAATCCTGCTTTCAACACCTTCTCTATCTTGGTCTTAACCAACAATGCAACCTTGGGATTAATATTTTGGATTTTATGCTTAACTGGCTTGGTGTCGAGACATAAGAGGATATTGTGAACTACTATAGACTTTTCAATGTCAGGCATGTCCTCATACATCCAAGCAAAGATATCAGGATGAGAGTGTAGAAGATTGGAATGTTCCTCAGCTTCTACTAAGGAAAGGCACTTCCCAATCTTAATCACCTTTTTAGAAGACTTAGGATCCATAGAGATTTTAGTAGTATCTCCCTTGATGAGGGAACTATGATCCCTAGGATGCGATATTGGGACACCATCCTCAACATTAGCTAGAGGATCCTCCTCATCAACACTCAAGACAAATTCTCCAAAATATGCTCGTTCATTCAAGCCATAAGGGTATCGTCTTTTGTGATGGAAAGGAGGCAAAGGGGAGTAGGTGCCTAAGAATTCCTCAAGTGCTTCATTCAAAGATAAAACATCCAAAGGGACTTTTTTGGCCTACACCCCTTCCTCTATTAGTTTAGGATGGACCAAACTAAGTGGTTCAACTAAAACCATGTTAACACTCCACCAAGGTTTCTACTTAGATTGTTCAATAGAGCTTCCCAAACCCAAATAGCACTTATGAGACTTAAATTGGATAGGGACTTGGATTCCTTGCTCAATACATCCAAGGCCTTGTCACCCATATCCATACCGAGAAGTGAGTCTATATCTGAAACCATAATGAGTTTGCAAAACCTCGAAAGGTGGTGGTTCCATGTAGAGAGCTTCATTCCACCAGTGGACATTGAACACATCTATGAGAGAAAAACCATATCCTTTACTCGATTCACAAAAATTGACCTCCTTTGGAAGAGCAGAACCATCCTCCTTAGTAGGGGAAAGGTTGGTCTCTTGAATAGGATTACAGTTTTCCTCCTCAACGAGAGTGTCGTTCACTTTTTCATCAAATAAATTTGAGGTTATCATAATTTTAAGATGAGTGGGAATCAATTTTTATTCTCCAATAAAGAATTCTTAGAATTCCAAGGACCCCCAATCATCACCAAAGAATGCATTTGATTAAAAAAAGAAGTAGATGGGGAGGACTAAGGACTTTTTGCTTTAGGTGGTTCATAACGATGTTCGCTTCAGGGAAAACCTCCATAGAGGGTATCATCAAGGAACACATCATAGCATCGAAAGTTATAGATGGAATAAAAATTTTAAGGGTGGAGACAACTGAAGCTCAACTAGTAGTTGCTAGTTCATAAAGGTGAACAACTTCTAGGTCAACTTTGACTCTAACCACTCGATTATTTACAAATTTTGAAAACAATGCAGAGTGGAAGTTACGACACCCATAGCATGGATCCAGGGTCTCCCCAAAAGAAGATTATAAGGTAAAGGGCCAAGAATCACATAAACCAAAGTGGGTAAGGTAACGGGGCCTAGCTGCAAAGGCAATATTATCATGCTTAGAGCCTGACGACCAACATTATTGAATCCATGAATGTACAAAGAAGAAGTAGCTAAAGATGAATAATAAACTTTAATCTTAGGTAATAGATTGATACCACAAATGTTGAGATCCAAATTGATGTCAACGAGGGTACACCTAATACCAATAGTATTAACATTAACTATAATCTTCAAAGGATCCACTTGTTTCTGCACATCCGGAGGTGGGAGTTCCTATAGATAGAATGTAATAGTCAGTGAATCCACATGAATATGAGCCATCAATGCATTAACATCCATTGGCCAAGTGGAGGTAGGTAAGAGAATCTTCTGCAAGGATTCCTGAAGCATTTCCTGATAAATCAAAGTGGTTTGAAGCAAATCCCAAAGTGAGATCTTAGCCAGAGTAACACAAAGTTACTCGACAAGATCATAATCACTTGGTGCTTTAGTCACAGGTTTAGGTGTTGGAGGAAGACTTGGTTGAGAAGGTGGTAAAGAAGTGGGAATTTAAGTAGGATAAGATGTAGGAACAAAAGTTTGTTGATCTAAATTTTGTTTATTTCTTCTTGTATTATATGTGTGCCCATAGATTTTACAAACCTTTAATACAAATCTAGTGAATCATCGTGATTAGAAATTCCATAGATAGAATGATCCTTCTTAGGAGAAGGGATAGATAGATTCAAGTAGATAGGTTTTTGAGGGCTTAGAGAAGCCACAGAGACAACTACAAAATTTATCGACTCTTTAGCCTGTGAAAAAGAGGTTTTTTTTGTGAAGATTTACATATAGAGGAAGACACTTCTAAGAAATCATCTAGATCATCATCTAACATGTCAAAATATTCATTATAAAAAGGATTATCATAGACATTAAAACATTGTAAAAATAGATCTGACATGTTTCACATTGGGTTCACCAAAATGTGAGATAAGGGGGATTCATTGCTCATGAGTCTCTTCGTTCTCAAGAGAATCCTAGGGAAAAAACTGCCCTTATCCAATTTAACATAAGCTGAATCAAGAAATTGCAAAGAAAGTGTATACAAATTAATTATTAGAAAATACTACTTCAAATCCTGAGAGAGTAAAGCTTCTATATTTTTTCCTCCAATAGAGGAGCTCTCAACCAAAAGACAACAATGTGGATTCACACTAATGCAGTACACTAGAGTCCAAATGGTGCGTTGGTGTCCCAGGAAAAAAAGTGCTCAATGACTCAAATGGGAAAACCAGAGATTTACCTTCTAACCTATATTTGAGGTTTGTGTAATAGAACAACTAGATAGAGAACATAAACTATGAGAAAACATAAGGAGATCTTGGGGAAAACTTACTAACAATCGGGAGTTTGAATCTTCACTCCAAGCTCCACTTTAACAACCTACACATAGGGTGAAGGAGGGAAAATTTTGGGGCTATATAGGGGTTTTCCTCAGTCAAACCCCCACATTAGTGTTCCCACCTCCATGAACAGCCAGATAGAAAGAGAGTGTAACCGAAATGGACAAAAGGGGTTGTAAAAGCATACCCCACTTCAGGAGGAGAACCCGCACCACCAAGAAACAAATCAACAAGATATTCACAAATAAAGAAGAGTGAGAGAGTATTACCAACAAGCCTTGAACTCCTCTTGAACACACAGATGCACCATTGAATGCTTTCTAGAGAGATTTGGTTGTTGGAGGGACCTTAGTCCGATAGAACTTCGCTTGTAGAAGTGTTGTTGCCAAGAATGAAAGAGATTGAGTGAATTTGAAGAGAGAAGCTTGAATGAATGAATGAACCCCCAAAATGAGAGAAAATGAGGGGTTTTGTTGTATGCAAGGGTGGAAAATAGTCGTTACACCTGAAAAATTAACTGCTAGTACACGTGTCAAGAGCCAAGATTCGAGACTCCTCATTTCAAACTCATAAAACTGCCAGCATGCTAGTGCATCATGCAGTCCACATGCTGCGTAGGAATCCAAAGCATAAGTTTTTGGGAAATGTGTCATCGAGGTGCTATTGCTTTACCATTGGACCACATGGAGCTAGAATTGTGAAATTCTAACCCATGGGATTTTTTCCATTAATGTGTTTAGGTGTCATAAATGTTAGGAAAAGTGCTAAAATGTGGAATTGCCCCTAGGTGCAATTATGCGACATTACAACAAGAAAGATATTTGTTGCTATCTTGTGTACATTTTATCTTGTTTTGAAAAGAATTTATTTTTATTGCCATGTGTTTAGCTAGTAGATTAAATTCACTTGTGGTAAAACATAGGAAAATTACTATGTAAAACAAGGGGCATGTTACACATGGTATCAGAGCTACCAGTTGAGCTCTAGAACCTATGTTTTCACTATGTTTTCCCTTCCAAAATTATGTGAATACTGATGTTTGGTAAATTTTTGTGTCAGGATGTGCATCTTAGGTTAACTGCAAGAAATTCAGTAATCAAGAATGAGTGTTACCTAAGGGACAAGAAGGAAAAGGAAGCCCTTGTTCATACTATAGAAGGAACTAACTATGAAAATTCCATCTGGCTAAGGGATACTGAGACAATCAATCACACTCTATCATGAATTGTTAGACTCAGGGCACACTGAGAGGGGGGTTGAATCAGTGTTCAACAATTTGACTTTTGATTCAGATCTTAAATCATTTTTAGCACATGAACATAAACAAAGATGCAAGCACATAAACAAGATGATCAAGACACCATAACACCAATATTTTTATGTGGAAACCCTATTAGGGGAAAAACCACAGTGGAGGTTAGTCCACAATATTATACCCTGTTAAAAGTATAAACAAAAAGGGAATGCACTTGCATTCAAGCACACTGCCTAGAATTCACTGCTCAAAATTAGAAAGGCTCACTGCCTTACAAAAATTTTGTGATTACAAAAAAAATGAACTGAGAAGATAGCATCTACAAATGCTTGGATTTAGTTCCAGTGAAGCTCATAAAATATATTTTGGACCTTTTGTCCAATTCACACTTTTGCTCTACTCTGCTCTGCTCCAACAACCCTTCTGCTGCACAAGCAAAAATTCACTCAACAGATGTTCTGATGTACACTCATACAACTGCTCTAAAAATTTTCACACACACACCTTCTTATAACATCAGGCACACTTCTAAAAATTAATTACTAATCTCATATATATCTACTAGCAAAGATTTTAATTACTTAAGTCGGCTTCAACAAAATATGAAATATTCTCCAACAGTCAGCTCAAATTACCAATTAAAATTAATGTGCACCCACACAAGTTGGCTAGACTATAGCTGGGACCCAAATCAAAATTCCTAACACAATAAATATTAAAACAACTACTCATTATACATATGTGACACGCTATATATAGTAGGTCGGCCATAATGAGAAAATAAACAATAAATCATTCTACCAAATCTCTTAACTCATACAGCGATTCTTGTGACACCACAAAACTTACCAATAAGGTAACATACATGTTTAACAACCTTTCCTGGGGGTCCACAACACAAAATAATGATCTGGTGGAGCATACATACTAACTTGTCAACCAGATACCCTGTTCTTCATACTTTCTGCCGGTAGTATTGTATTTTCTATTTTGCTTGCCAGTATGAGCTACTTCTAAATTGCAGACCAAGTTAATGACTCCAGTTGCCATCAATGACAACACTAGAAGTCATAAACAATCTCCCAAATCCATATGCCAACAATATCCCCCTTTGGCATTGATGGAAACACTTAGTGAAAAATGACTAAGTGTCAGAACCAAAACTCAAAACTTCAAAACTCATAAAAACATTGCTCCCTCTTTGGATGTCAAGGATTTTTTTCATTTTTCACTGCATTCTCTCCCCCTTTGACATCAATGAATTTTTTTTCTGCTCTCCTTCATATTGCACTCTCTCCCCCTTTGATGATGCAAAAATTGATCAAAATTTGAAGAATTGCAATGCCACTCAAATCAAAAAATTATTTTATAATTATCTTTCATTTCTGGAAGAAATTTCTTCCAAGCATCTACTACAATCCCAATCATTATTATCAAACTTTTGTTTTCTAATGTCATATTGATAACCTGGACAAGGGATTCAGGAATGGTAATGGCTTCTTCCAGCTTTTCTCCTTTCTTTAGAACTTCAATCATTTGCTCCAGTCTACATTCGGTTTGATCCTTCACTTTCCAGAAATTATCCATAAGAGTATTTATGGAAGAGTGAACATTTGCATGCTCAACCTATAACTCATGAATTTTCTTCTTAACTACTCCATCCTGGTCCTAAACCAAACTATAATCCTGACCAATTCTAATTAACTCATTCTCAATTTTCTCCAAATTGTCCTTGTATTTACCAACCACATGAGACCATCTAAGACAATAATTGTAGATCTTATTTGTTGAGTCAATGCATTGTCTTAACACATTCATTTTCTTTTTAAGTTTGGTGAGAGATAGCCTAAATTTCTCCTTTAGATGTAAAATTATTTCTTCTTCTTTCCTATCCTGAGGCACAGAGGTCATAACCTCCCTGATACATTCAATTAATTCTTCTGGAAGTACATTCTGCAAATTCTCCAATTCAATGTTATTGTCCACAAAGTATCTACCTAGAGTGTCCTCAATGAAGTCATGTTCATATGATGGTCCATTTATCCATGTCACCTATCTTTTACATTTCATCTTCTTCCTGAACAATTTGTAGTATTTTTTCTTTGAATAAAGCACCTTCTTCATCGCTTTCTTTTGTTATTATCACATCTGGTTCAACTAGTTTGGGTTCATCTCTTGGTGTGTATTCATTAGAATCCTCATCAATTATATCCACAACCATCTACTCTTTACCTTTTCCCTCAACTTTTGTTGACTTAGGTGTCAGAGGAGTGTCTTTAGCTAACTCTCTTGCTCTTTTATGCTTTTTCCCCACCTTACCGAAAGAAGATCCAACTTCAACTACTTTTACTGTGAGTGGAACACCACCTACTTCAAACTTTCCTAACAACTTTCTAAAGAATTTTTCATAAACTTGTTCACCATTTTCAAGAGTGTTGAAATGCTCAAAGATTTACTTACAAACTGGTATATTTTCCTTCCATACCACATTATCATTCTGAGGTAAGCAATTCAGAAAATACATCATAATGCATATAACTAGGGTACCAAACCTGAAGGAGTAATCTATATCCTTCGTCAATTGCACATTCTCCATAAATTGATCCTTCAACAATCCACACAGATCAAATTCTTTGTCTTCCATTATCATTTTGTGTGTAATGTAGACTGTACCTACAGAGGTTGCTCCTTCCCTATTTCTAAAGAAAATTTTGTACGAAATTCCATATGCAATGTACCTTTTCAATGGATCTTTGATCATTGTAATTACCAGAGCCCTCTGATCTCCTTTTACACTAGTTAGGGCTTTGACTTCAACATTTTGAATCAGCTTCTTTTTTGGGACATCTCCAATATTGCATATAATCCAGTTAGATTTGTGATTACATCCTTTCAAATTTGATAGGGTTTATCCAAAGTAAGGATATCATCATCCAATCTATTCAAGATATACCGAACCACTTCCACATTGGCGAAATAAGGAAACTCATTCCAAATGTCCAAACTCTTTTGTTTCACACCTCCAAGCCATTTCAATTCACCGGCTGGCAACAAATTTCGTACATCCCTAACCTTCCAACTACTATATTCATCCAAAGTCAGTGTTCCTTTGTTTTACTTCATTTTTCGTACCGAGCAGGGTTTTTCTACGGAGCACAATTTAGAAAATTTTACAAATGAATGGAGTACCTAATGAATTCGGCACTAGATTTACTTGAATTCTTTGAGATTTTGCTGCAAAATCTCTCCTCTTTTACTTTGGCGCAAGGTGAAAAATGAGGATTCCAAATTTCCTTTTATAACTTTGTGCACCCAACCTTTTAGTTACATTAAATACTTTTCCCTGGGAGTTTTGGTAACTCTTTTTTCTCAAACAACAAGAGAAAAGTTCATCTACGGACCTTCTACTTTTCATACTCTTGCAAAAGCGATCACTAATGCATTTGAAAACTTCTACCATAGCTATTGACAATTTCCTACATTCTGATGCTAGCTACTGACAGGGGATCAAATGATTTTTCTTGAAAAACTTCCCCTAGGCCAAAGGCCTGAGGATCAATTTTTGGAGGAATTGCCAGAAGTTGTTTCTAGTACGAGCTTATTACCTTCATCAGATCCACTCTTCTTTACCCACGTTTTCTTCATCTGATCTCTTATCTCTTCCACAGATGCTTTTCCTTTTCCTTTGTCGTCTTTTTGTAAGTTTCTTCCTTGATATACCTAACCTCTTCTATCCATGTTTTTGTTCCTACAAAATATTGCAATGTGACCAAATTTGTTACAATTGTAGCATATCAAATTTCTTTGTTTGATCCATTCATTCCAGAGGTTTTCCTTGATCTGCATTGATTAGAAACATGCCCAAGTCTTCCACAGGTGTAGCATTTAACATTCCTTGCACTGACAGACATACTTTTGCATTCAGTTGACTTGTGACCAAACCTATTACAACTATAGCACTGACCGGGAAATGATTGACTGCTTGAATTTTTCTTACTTCTACAATGAGAAGTCATATGTCCAAATTTATTACAAACAAATCAATGACCATTAAACTTCTGAGCATTGGGTTGCCTTACCGGATATCTTTTGCCTTTGTTCTTCTGAGTTTTCTTTTCAAAGTCCTTTTGTTCAGATCTGGAGCTCTCATCTTTCACATAGCCAAGACCTCACTTATCATTTGCATCCTTTTTTCCTTTAGTCATCTCATCAAGCTTAGAAGAACCAATCCTAAACTTCTCCTTAAAATTATTTGCAGTAGCAAGCTCATCTCTGAGAATAACTATTTGTCTCTCAAGCTCTTGTTCATTATTTCTGGATTGTTGTAGTTCAATCTCCAACTGAATGAATCTACTATTAACTCTGATGCATTCTTCAGATTTTTCTTTCAAGGACTGACCTAGATTCTCCTCATTCTTCTTCCTTTCTTCAATCTCTTTAGTTAACTTCATTGCCACATATTCCATCTCAAGCTTCAGAGTAGCATTATTTCTAGGAAGTTTTTCACATTCTTCAATTATCTCTTTTAGAGTTTGATTTAGGTGAACATATTCCAAGTTTTTATTTTCTTTCTGCTTCAGCTAATCACAAAGTTCCTTCCTCTTTTCTCTTGACTCATTGATTTTATCCTTTAGTTATTGAATGAATTTCTCAGCATCCACAAGATTTTCTCTTAATTCCATGAATTATGCTTTAGACTAATAAAGATCATCAAGTGCCACCATAAGTTGTTGTTGAAGACCACTAGAGTCCATTGTAATCCAAGATCCACCTCAAGTTGTTAAACTTCTAAAGAGGAACCTTCTCTGATACCAATTGTTGGACTCAGGGAACACTGAGAGGGGGGAGGCTGAATCAGTGTTCAACAATTTGACTTTCAATTCAGATCTTAAATCATTTTTAGCACATGAACAAAAAAAAAGATGCAAGCACATAAACAAGATGATCAAGACACCATAACACCAATATTTTTATGTGGAAACCCTGTTAGGGGAAAAACCACGTGGAGGTTAGTCCACAATATTATACCCTGTTAAAAGTATAAACAAAAAGGGAATGCACTTGCATTCAGACACACTGCCTAGAGCTCACTGCTCAAAATAAGAAAGGCTCATTGCCTTACAAAATGTTTTTGATTACAACAAAAATGAACTGAGAAGATAGCATCTACAAATTCTTCGATTCAGTTATGGTGAAGCTCATAAAACAGATTTTGGACCTTATGTCCAATTTGTACTTCTACTCTGCTCTGCTACAACAAGCCTTCTGTTGCACAAGAAAAAATTCACTCAACAAATCTTCTGATGTATGCTCATACAATTGCTCTAAAAATTTTTGCACACACACCTTCTTATAACACAAGAAATATTAAAACAACTACTCCTTATACATTTGCGACATGCTATATACACCAGGTCAGCCATAATGAGAAAATAAACAATAAATCATTCTACCAAATCTCTTAACTCATACATCAATTGTTGTAACACCATAAAACTTACCAATAAGGTAACATACATGCTTAACAACCTTTCATGGGGGTCCACAACACAAAATAATGATCCGGTGGAGCATACAAACTAACTTGTCAACCGGATACCATGTTCTTCATACTTTCTACTGATAGTATTTTGTTTTCTATTTTGCTTTCCAGTATGAGCTACTTCTAAACTGTGGACCACATTAATGACTCCAGTTGCCATCAATGACAACACTAGAAGTCATAAACAATCTCCCAAAGCCATATTCCAACATGAATTATCCAAGAGAGGAGAAGGATGAGGAATCAAGCCAATGTCAACTATCTACCTCTTGTATCTCCAACAAAGTCAGACTCATTATCACTTTCTATGGATATACCCTCAGAATGTAGTGTCAGTCCAACTATGTTGTTTATAGATCCTCATGTTTTACCCATGGATGAAATAATTGTTATACCCTCAAGTGTTGAGTTAGAAGGTTATGTGCCTCATAATTATGTATCAGAAGAAAAATCTAAGGGATACTATCCTTTTTGGGATATAGGTGAACAAAAGTTTCAAGGGTATAACCCGTTAAGCTATGTATTTGAGAGTGAATATGAAGGATACTCTCCTCTTGAATTCTTGAATAATCATTCAATATAAATGAAAGGAAAATGAAATCCTTATGAATAAAGGAAAATTTATTTTCTATATCAAAAATTGTGAGAAAAATAGAATTTCTTGTATGTGAATGCTTACTCTTTGAAAAAAATTCAATATGTTAAGTGAACCATGATAGGATCTAATATAGATGAACCTTCATGTATAACATTTTCTTGAAAGATGTGAGAACAAGGAAAAATATTGGAGAAAGTTAGGAAGTTGGACAAGTTCCAGATAAAACTGAAACCAAGTTGGATCGCATCTTGGCCATCATGGATGAAACTAGGGAAAGGATAAAAAATCTTGAACAAGAAGTGAAAAGGAAAGAAAAAGACGACCAGGAAGCTCCATTAGTTGAAGAAGAAGAAATACCTAATGAGGATGAGGGAGAGAATTCTCATGACCACAATCAATCAAATCAACATAGGGAAGAAGAATCTTTGTCCAAATTTGAAAGTAGCAAAAGAAAATGTGTGGCAACTAATTTGTCCAGAGATATGAGAAAAGTTACTCCAAAATTTGACGAAAGCACAAATAGAGATGATGTTAAGACTTGGTTAATCCAAATGGAAAAATATTTTGAGATTCAAAACTATTCTAAGGTTACCAAAGTTGTTTGGGGTGCATTTCAGTTAGTAGGAGAAGCTTCTAACTGGTGGATGAACAAAATGATGGAACTTGGTCTTAGTTATCTAACCTTAACTTGGAACGATTTTGCTGAAATATTTTGAAAAAGATGGTTTCCCCAACTATTTTATGACCAAAAGTTAACTGATTTCCAAAATTTGAAGCAAGGCGAATTTTTTGGAACACAACAATCTACTGAGAGGGGGGGTGAATCAGCAGATATAAAATTCTAACCCTTAAAATATTTGTGTAGATTAATTGTTTAAACCCTTAATGTGTAGATTGAGACTTAATATGAAAATATGTGGACATGAACACACACAAACACCACATAACACAAGATGTACGTTGAAAAACTAAGATGGGAAAAACTACAGTGAGAAATGTTGTTAGGAGTTACCTTCCTAATCTAGTCTCACAATCTAATATTCAATTACAATGCTTTAAGGGTACCAACCCTAAGGAGGCTCCAATCACCTGGTTTTAGGAGCATCCACTCCAAGGAATCACCCACTCCCTAATCTGAGCACCTACTTAGATATCTGATGGCAACCACCAATCAAATTTACAATAAGAGATATAACAATTTGATTACAATTTTATGTTCCAACCTATTTGCAACTACTCAAACCTCTATTTCTATCTCTACAACTCCCTTCTCTGCACACACACCTCTCTCTCTCTCACTCTATCTCTTCTATTCCACACTTGATCAAAAATTTGATATCATGTTTTATATCTCCTTCATCTATCTACTAAGATTTCCTTGAGATTCTTATCCAAGTACAAATATTTTATTAGGGTTTACCTGGTATCTTCTTCATCACACAACTTATGGATCAAGCCAAATACTCACTAAGTTTAGATACAAATAATTTTCTAAGAATAACAACCTATCTAAACCCTAGAATCAAATATGCATTAAATGTTATTCCCTATTTATTTGATCTAATTTTTATCTCTCTCGACATGGTGATCCATGTCGCCGACCTACAAATTGAATCTCTAATTAGATGGTCGTTGGTGGAGTTAGACCAATTAATTCCATTCACTATGTTAGAAATCAGGAAAAACCCTCGTTCACATGGACCTAGCTATTGTGTATCTTCAACTTTGAATCTGGGCCATCGATTTATAGTCTTCATTCCATGATCCTTCAATCACTATTCATTACCCAAATTTAAAATAGGTTCATTGGATTAATCTTCTTTAAACCTGCACCATTAATCCTCACTATAATCCATAAGCTCGGGTGATCACCATTAGATCTTTTCCTTTGAATCTACACTATTCCTCGATATACCACTGGTAAAAGACATGGTCCCACAAAAACTTAGCAGGCTGGTAGGCTATCACCATTTTTCCTCCACATCATCGCCACACAATTCACAACAATGATGTGAATTGTTATATCATTACATCAAATAGACTTAAAATCACTCACTCTAATATCTAGAGGTCTCTTCGATTAACTTTAGTCGATCTCCACCGTTGATCAAATTCAATTTGATCTCCACTGTTGATTCCACACCCTTTCTATTTTTTGTTACATCGAAGAGACTTAAAATACTCCCTCTAATATCTAGAGGTATCTTCAATCTTTCCATTGGAGAAGTTATCACATTGATTTTCCATTGTCACTTCAATCTATCATTTCATTGAAGGGACTCTAAAGCATCTCCTCTTGACATGATGTGGTCTCCTCGATACATGGAGGGATTAGACTGGGTCCCACCACAAGTATCACAGGTTGGCAGGCACCATCAAATCTCCAAGCCATGGTCACGATCATTGATCATCTTTGCACCATCTACATCAAAGGGACTTCAAAGTAACTCCTACCGATATGGTGTAGTCTCCTTGATACAAACACACAGACTTTGTCAATGCAGAGCACTAGGTAAAGGGGCTAGTCAAAAAATGACTTTAATGACATAAGTTATGACTTATGTGATCAATTACCTCCAATAGGTAGTCAATGACAAAATAGAAAACATGTTAGAGCACCATGACTGCAAAAAACTCAGGGTTTATTTGCAAACCCTAGTTCTGATCGAGAGTAGAAATAAATCCATTCTAAGCATTCAACACATCATTTGAATCTACAAATTATATATATGGAATGCATTCAAAAAACCACATCAAATTTGTTGCCTGTTTTCAACAATGTCTTTTGGAAGAACCCTTTGCAACCACATGTCAACATTCCATGACACTTTTGTAGTATTCTGAGCAACTTTGTACTTTTGTCCTTGTACAAAACATTCTCTTCTCTTCATCATCCTGCACCAACTCCTTTAGACATAGATCCTTTGATCTTCATAACATCCAGGAAAACCACTAAACTACCCCTTGACATCAATGAAACCTTTTGACATTAATGCCACTACACTTTTATCAATGACAACATTATGCCAACAATCTCCCCCTTTGTCATTGATGGCCAAACTAAATGATCAACCTACCAATGGTCTAATAATATCTGGGCTCAATTCTCCCCATTTGACATACCTCTCTCCTTTGCTCATGCTTATGAGCATTTGACACCTTCTCCCATGCTCCTACTTTGAGCATTTTCTCATTTCTCCCCTTTTGACATCAACGGAAAAGGGCACACTCCCCCTAAAAACATACTCCCCCTTTGACAAGCAATTCAAAGAGAAAGTAGGGATCCTTGAATTTGCAACCATCAAGTTTTACCTAACTTGATCTATCTTTACGTTTCCAAGGATGAATGTGTTGAGCAAGAAAACTAAGAGGCGGGGGGTGAATCAGTTATAGCAAATTTAACCTTTAAAAAAGTTCACTAGAAATAAGATCTATTATCATTCACAAATCCTTTACTTTGCTAATATGATTAATCATTAAGTGTAAAAGCAGAAACTAAAAGAAGCAAAACCATACACACAATAACACTATATTTACATGGAAAAACTAATAAGGGAAAAACCATGGTGAGGATTACCTCACAATATAGAGAATATCAAAACCAAATACAAAGGCTCAATTCCAAAATAGGACTCACTATCTGGAACATGATTCATAATCCAGTAAGGTTTAACCACTCGGAAGGCTCACTACCACAAAATTACAAAAGAAGATAGAAGATATTTGTTACAAAGAGAAAATAGTCTCAATGTAACAGAGATTTCCACCACAATTCGCTCACACACTTGCATACATTCTTGAATGATAGAGTACACCTTAAGCTCACTTCCTTCAAAAAATCACCACTTGAATTTCGCATTGATCAGCTCAAACTTGCATCACACGCACTATTTCTCATCTATCTCGCATCTATCTTTCTCTTGCATTCATCCACTATCTTTTCTCAACATATCAACATATATTTATACCATATTCAACCTTGAAACTCATTCAAAGTCGGCCATATACCATTTGTATTTACAAATTCAAATTAGGTCAGCGCCAAAACATTCTATGGTGGAATTAGAATGAGGATGACCCAAACACACACTTAATGAGGACCTAAATAAGTCCAACACACCTCAACAAGCTTCCATGATCTTTGTAAGTAGTTTTTAACACAAGGTCAACCAAAACCAATGTAAAACACAAGTCAATTAAGCACACTCAACCTTAACACAATCCAATATTTTTGGATAACAAAATTAACTTTAACACGACCTCTTCAACTTATCCTGAGAACCACAAATCATAAGACTCGAACAAGAAGAAATCCAAAGCAACTACATTTCTCTTGGACCTTAGCTAGATACACAGAAAATCATGGTTCACAACTGGTGAACATAACTTGTATTGTATAATGATCCACAAATCCAAAATCTAGATATAGAAACTTCCAACAATCATGAATAATGCCTCAAATTCTCACTAGCATAGCAGCATATTCTAGAGCAAAACCCAGAGCAAACATTGAATACCTGCAACCTTTATTTATTATAATTTTCTCAATATCCTCGACATATACAGCTAGTATGACATCAATGAAAGCAACAACCAGTTGACCAGTTAAGCAGTTAAAATAATGAAAACACCTTCATACTTGAAAAAATCTCCCCCTTTGTCATTCATGGCAACACATAATGTGAAAAACCATCAAAGATGACACACCAACTCTGAACACACTTTCTCAATAATTCTACTTTTCTCCCCCTCAGTGGATAATTTTTTTTTACATGATACTCTTCTCAAATAAACTTTTTCACATGATACTCTTCTCCCCCTTTGACATCAATGGCAAAGGAAAAAGATATTAACATTGTTTTCTCCTTTTACATTAAGGACCTTACCAGTATTGAATACTCCCCCTTAAGAGTATACCCAAGCAATTTTCCAATGAAAACACAAGAAACTACCTACTCCCCCTAAGAGGTAGCCACTAGACATCAGTCCAGAAGAAATATAGATCCATAGATCCATCAGACTAATGCATCTCCATATGCATCTATTTCAAGAAAGGAGGGGCAATTGCCCCTAACTTCTCCCGGAGATACTCAAAAGTATCTTTAGTAAGAGCCTTAGTAAATATGTCAACAATATCATCCTTTGTACGAACATACTCAAGATTTACTTCATTCTCCACAACCCTCTCTCTCAAAAAGTGATACCTAATAGATATATGCTTTGTCCTTGAGTGCATCACTGGATTCTTTGAAATTTTAATTGCACTTGTATTATCACAAAAGATAGAAATGGGGTCATCATACATCACTCTGATATCTTTCAATGTTTGTTTCATCCATAAAAATTGTGTACAACAAGATGCAACAACAATATACCCAACTTCTATAGTGGATAAGGAAATTGAATCTCACTTTTTACTCAACCATGACACCAATTTGCAACCAAGAAAGAATGCACCACCACTTGTACTTTTTTTGTCATCAACACAACCTACCCAATCTGCATCTATATAAGCACTTAGTGTAAAATTAGTATCCCTAAGATACCACAAGCCATAAACTAGATTTCCATTCAAGTATCTGAATATCCTCTTAACAAAAACATGTGTTTCTTTAGGGCCTTCTTGAAATCTAGTAGTAGTTAAATACAACAGTCCTCCAATCATAGATCTATAGTTACTCTGATACCAATTGTTGAATAAGACAATGGAGAGGGGGGTTGAATTAGTTGTAGCAAATTTAACCTTTAAAAATTTCCACCAGAAATCAAATCTATTATCATTCACAAATCCTTTACTATGCTAATATGATTAATCATTAAGTGTAAAAGCAGAAACTGAAAGAAGAAAAACCATACACACAATAACACCAGATTTACATGAAAAAACTAATAAGGGAAAACCACGGTGAGGATTAGCTCACAATATAGAGAATATCAAAACCAAATACAATGGCTCACTGCTAGAAAATATCACTACCATAACATGACTCATTGTTTTGAATAGGACTCATTGTCCAGTAAGGGTTAACTACTCAGAAGGCTCACTGCCACAAAATTACAAAAGAAGACAAAATAGATTTGTTACAAAGAGAAAACAATCTCAATGTAATGGATATTTCCACCATGTCACTCACACACTTTCAGCCATGCTTGAATGATAGAGTACACCTTCATCTCACTGCCTTTGAAAAATCACCACTTGAATTTCACACTGATCTACTCAAACTTGCATCACACATACACACTATTTCACATCTATCTTGCTCTTTATTTCATCCACTATCTTTTCTCAACATCTCAACATATATTTATACCATCTTCAACCTTGAAACTCATTCAAAGTTGGACACATACCATTTGTATTTACAAATTAAAATTATGTCGGTGCCAAAACATTCTACGGTGGAATTAGAATGAGGGTGACCCAAACACACACTTAATGAGGACCTAAATAAGTACAACATGCCTCAACATGCTTCCATGATCTTCATAAGTAGTGTTTAACACAAGGTCGGCCAAAACTAGTGTAAAAAACATAAGTCAATTAAGCACACTCAACATTAACACGATCCAATATTTCTGGATAACAAAATTAACTTTAACTTGACTTCTTCAACTTATCTTGAGAATTGCAAGTCATAAGACTCAAACAAGAAGAAATCTAGAGCAACTACATTTCTCCTAGACCTCAACTAGATACATAGAAAAGCACGGTTCACAACTGGTGAACATAACTCGCACTGTACAACGATCCAGAAACCCAATATTTGGATATAGTAGCTTCCAAAAATCATGAACAATACCTCAAATTCTCACTAGCATAGCAACACATTCTGGAGCAAAACCTAGAGAAAATACTAAATAACTACAACCTTTCTTTATTATAATTTTCCAAATATTCTTGACATATAACAGCTAATATGACATCAATGACAACAACAACTAGTTGACTAGTTAAGCAGTTGCTATCAATGAAGACACCTTCATACTTGGAATAGAATGAAGAACCAATGAAGCTCCCCTTGGATTCATGCCCTATCACTAATATTTAGTGATATGATGTGGGAGAAATAACTCCCAACTTCTACCTTAGATATTTAATTTGCTTTGTAGGAAGAGGCTTGGTGAAAATGTCAGCCACCTACTCTTTTGTTGGGACATAATCCATGTTGACTTCCTTATCTACAACCTTTTCTCTAATGAAGTGATACCTTATGGATATGTGCTTTGTTCTAGAGTGCATCCTTGGATTATTTGAGATGTTTATTGCACTTGAATTATCACAAAGAATAGAGATAGGTTCACTATACTCTACCTTAATGTCCTTAAGTGTCTGCTTCATCCAAAGGACCTAAGTGCAACATGATACTACTGCTACATACTATGCTTTTGTTGTGGAAAGAATTATTGATTCTTGCTTCTTGCTCATCTAGGAAACCAAAATGTTTCCCAAGAAGAATTCTCCACCACTGGTGTTTTTCCTATCATCTACACATCCAGCTCGATCTACATCTGTATATGTTTTCAAAGAAAAATCCTTTCTCTTGGGGTACCATAGCCAATTGTGAACTGTGCTTTTTACATATCTAATTTTTTTTTACTGCGTTGACATGAGACTCCTTTGGTGCAGCCTAAAATCTTGCTACCATACATACCGCTTGCATTATATCTGTTCTTGATGCAGTCAAGTATAGTAAACTTTCAATCATTAACTTGTAAATAGTTTGATTTGCATCTAGTGATTCATTTGATTTACTCAACTTGTAGCCAGTTATCATGGGGGTACTAATCGGTCTATTTTCCTCCATACCAAACTTCTTGATCATTTCCTTAGCATACTTAGTTTGAGATATAATTATCCCAATTTTTGTGTACTATTTGTAGACCAAGAAAAAATGACAACTCTCCTAATATCAAAATCTCAAATTCATCTTACATATTCGTAGAAAATGTTTTACACATTGTATCATTGCTACCACCAAATATGATGTCATCCACATACACAACAACAATAATCATGTTCTCACCTTCTAATTTAAATTACAGATTGCTATTTGCACATCCTTTCTTGAATCCTTTTTGTTGCAGGTACTAGTCTGATCTAGAATACCATGCTCTAAGCACTTGCTTTAGACCTTACAAAGCTTTCCTCAACTTTCATACATAATCATCATATTCTAATAGCTAGAACCCTTCTAGTTGTTTAATGTAGACTTCCTCTTCAAGGTTTCCATTCAAAAATGAAGATTTAACATCCATCTAATACACTTTGATCCCTTTATAAACTGAAAATGCAAGAAACATTATAACGGCTTCTAATCTTGCAACAGGTGCAAATGTGATCTGATGTTAGGATCTAGGACTATTGCACGTGAATAATAAATTTTTCAAAAATTAAATTGAAGGTCTTGAAAAGATAATTTATGTAATTAAAATTCTTAAACCAACATTCAATGATTAACAACCAAATTAAAGTGATGAAAATAATAGAAGAGAGAAAGGAGATAGAAGAAAAAACACAAGTTGATAATGGAGTTCGCCAATATGGCTACATCTCTGGGTCCCTCTCCAAAGAGTGACTGATCCTTGATTATGCTCCAAACAAATTACAAGGCATCAACATAATACAATGTCGAGTCTCTTGGTTCACAAGAGTTACAATGTTCCACTCCTTCAAGTGCAGCAGAATAACATTCCTCTAAGGCATAGAGTTGAACAAAACTCTACAAGAAAATTTCTCACAAAAATCACCACTTCTAAGACACCACTTGGTTATCCCAAGTCCTAAATTTCCCGCTTTTTATACATAAAAAATTGCTCAATGTGGTTACTAACCATATGATTTGAAAAAACTACCCTATCTCCAAAAATCCCCGATAATTACATATGTAGTTTTGAACATCTTCCTTATTTATAAAAATAATCTACCTTTAAAATCCTAACCCATTTTAATTGTAGGCCCTTATGGTTTTGGGCTTTACAATGTAATCATAAAAATCCTTTTAACAATCTTTAAATGACCTTTTTAAAAAGATCTTGATTAAATCCTTAAACTTTAAATATTTTGGAAACCCTTATTTTAAGGCATTTAGGTTGCCTTTGAAAAGCTCATAAAGGATATATTGTAAATATTATTCTAAGGTTGACATTATATTTAGGGGAATTAAATTTTATTTAAATATTTATATATACGGAGCGGTTTTCCTTTTATCATGAATGTAATCAAGGGAAAATCCTAAAATTATTATTAAGTGGGTTAGCACAATAACAATCAAAATTCCTATGAAAATAACAAAGCACAATGGAAGTGAGGTGAAGACAAAAGGGATAGTGTTACCCTATGTCTCCACCTTCCATGATTAACCTCTGTTACACCTCCTAGCTTGCAGATAAATAACAATGCCCTCAGATTTATGAGCAACTATGACTAAAGACTAAGCCCTATGCAAGTGTTGAAGGATTTGCAGAAAATAAAAATAACCCTACAATGAGCTAAAATGACTATGACTGTTAATGACTATGACCTAAGTTGACAGCAAGTTGACATAGACTAAGAATGCAAGAAGTCAAAATGAGCTAAAGACTGAGAGAGCCTCCAAGAGCCAGAGAGATAAGAGACCAAGAGGAAGCCAAATGAGAACAAAATTGCCATTTTATAAAACTGCAATTTTGAATGTGTGGCCAAGATGAGAAGATGACAAAAACCCTAGAATCAATGATCAAGATTGAATGTTGCAATAAGAATTAGGGTTAGGTCAAAATTAGGGCAAATGATAAGATGAAGGGCCAAGATTGAATTATAAGATAATTCAATCAAGGGTCGAAATTAAATGAGATGTCAAAGAATTAATTTGAAGATAAGATGGCACGGACAAGAGGTTGCCGGAGAAATTAAATAATAAAATTTATTTACTCAATAAATAATTAAATAATAAAGATATTATTTAATTATGAGGAATGTGACAAAGGGAATCATTTCAATTAAATAATAATTTAATTCAAAATTCAAGAGAGTGGACCAAATTAAATAAATTAACTTTATTTAATTTAATGAGAGAAGAGGTTAATGAATAATTAAATAATTAAAATAATTATTTAATTATAGTAGAAAATGGACAAAAATCAAATAAATTAGAATCTATTTAATAATCAAGAGGAATAAAAATTAAATAAATTAAGAAATTTATTTAATTAAAGGAAGACTTTAGGTAATTAATGACGTATTAGATAAATAAATAAAATTTATTTATTTAATAATCAAGGAGAAATAAATGACAAAAATGAATTAATTAAATAATTAAATTTATTTAATTAATAGAAGAATTATGACTTTAGAAAATAATTAAATAATTAAAAATTATTTAATTATTAAGAATGAAAGGCAATGTTGAATAATCTAAGAGTAAAGCCTAGGACAATTTTATGTGTCTACAATGAAGAATGGTAAGGGAAGAGGATTTTAAGGCATGGGTTAAGGGATCAAATCCCACTAAATCCTCCTTAATTTAATTTTTTAAACCATACATTTTTTTTCCTTTAATAATTATAGTTTAATCCATATTTATGCCATGTCATCTGCTCTTTCCACGTGTCAATATTTGATAGGTCAGTTGTTCCATTTTAGCATTTTGACAAAGTTTGACCAAACATATCTCAGGTGTACGGTCTCCTTTTGACGAGCCCTATGTGATGGAGTTGGTTTTGTCTGATTCTGAGACTATGAAATTTTGGTCTTCTAGATCCTCTTGGATCATTCCTCCCCATTGAGAAGCTTTTGGACCACCAAAAGTTTGTTTTATGTACAATTTGAGCTAGGGAAATGTCACCCCACTTTCCCAATATCATTTGTCCTTCCTGCTAAAATTTTGAACATTTGTCCCATCACAAACACAAAGAAATATGAGATACCTTTGTTGATACAATCAACTGCATGTTCATCAATATTCACTATCACATTCATCATCCACATAGAAATAACTAGCAGAATAAGAAGCAACAGTACTGAATACACTGATGTGAAGGAAATAGTATCAACATTTTGAATCTCCCGAACAAGAACATTATTAGAAAATGAAACATTCAAACCCTCTTTTACCACCTCTCGCTGAAGGCTTGACTCTGCTTGCAACTAATCCTCACACTATGTTGTTTGTGACACCTTATCATGATTCAAATCTTCATGCTTACTATCACTAGATGTTACAAAAATGAGGGTTAAAGCATTGCTTGCATTTATAATCATTTTCATATGCCCTGTGTTTATGTGATGAGCTTTTACAATGTATTCAATTCCATCCTTAAACAAATGATACTTATTATGTTCCCTATAGAATATGGCCTTTTTGCCATACAAATAAGGACTACCTAGAACCATCCCATAGATGTCAAGCAGAATTACATCTAACTCTACCTCATCTACAAACTTGGATGTGATTGAAAATCGGAGTTTACACTTCCTTGACACATGTAGCCAAGCATTATCATGCACCCAACCCAATGGATATGGTTTAGGATGAGGAGTTTCTTTTAATCCAAATTCCTTAACAACTTGTTCAGAGATTAGATTCACTTGTGATCCACTATCTATGAGTGTGTCAATATTACTTTGTTTTGCAATAGCCCTTATGTGAAACAATTCATTCCTTTTACTTTCAATAGGTTTCTTATTACACTTTACAGAAGAAGCATAGGAACTAGTACTGACAACAGGAATGTTACCTTTTACACCCACAATTGTGATCTTGGTTTCATCATCGGAATCTGATCTGAGATCATGCACGATAGTTGTAGTATTTTTCTTACCCTTTCGATCCTTGAACCACTTTGGCTTCTGATCAAGATGTAGTTTCCAACATCTTGCATCTGTGTTCCCTTTCTTCTTGCAATGTGAGCAATATGGCTTCTCGTCCTCTTTCTTTACAGTAGTTGTTCATTCTGATTTCTCTTTCCCTTTCTTTCTTCCTTTGGGCTTATTTGAGTTCATCAATAGATTTTCATGGCTATTCCTTGAGCTTGTTTCTAAATGGATAGCTTGCACACTAACTTCATCAAGGTTAGTTGGATTAAACATAAGTATTGTATGTCTCAACTTTTCATGTAATCCACCTATATACTTTAACAAAGTTTCTTGTGTATATAATGGAATACCCAAAATTAAAGCTTTTTTCCTAAACTCTTATGTATAATCTTGTACACTTAGTCCTTTCTCTTGCTTTAATGATTGTCAATTCATTGTTGCTTTTTGCATATGACCTAATGGATAGAACTGTTTCTTTAATGCAGCTATAAACTCAAACCAAGAAGAAATAATTTTACCATATCGGCTTAGATCTTCCTAAGTTCTCCTCTCCCACCAGATTAAGGTTGTGCCTCCCAGGTGAAGAGTGGCTAATTGGATTTTTTGAGAATCCTTAGTAAACTTCTGAATTCTACAATAAACTTCAATTTATTTTATCCAATTATCAAGTTTTTTTGCATCTAGTTCTCCATTATAGGTTGGAAAATCAAATTTAACATCAAGCTTTAACAAAGGTGTATTAGCTTTAGATTGTACAAGTTTTTTCTTCTTTGAAGAAGAAGTAGACAAAGAAGATGAAGAGGATGAAGAATAAGATGGGGATGGAAGTTCAGGAGGGTCACTACCACCTCCTACTCCTTTACCTTTATCATCTTTTGAAGTGGATTCACCTTCATTCTTCTTTTTGTTCATGAGTTCCTTTTTCCTCTATCACTCTTGTCTCTCTTTGAAAAGAACTTCCACCATAGTCTTCATTTCGAGAAATGCTTTCTCATCAAGCTCCATAGGACTTTGTTCAACTGCCATTTCTGATTGTGGAAAAGACCTTCATTTTTTGATCTCAGGATTGAACTTTGTAAGTGCACCTTCTCCTTGCTTCAATTTCAACCTAGTTAACATTCACTTTTGCAATTTCTTGTTAAGAGGCTCTGGTACCACTTGATCTGATGTTAGGATCTATGACTATTGCATGTGAATAATAAATTTACATAATAAATTTAATTTTAAAAATTAAATTGAAGGTCTTAAAAAGATAATTTACATAATTAAAATTCTTAAACCAACATTCGATGATTAACAACCAAATTAAAGTGATGAAAATAATAGAAGAGAGAAAGGAGATAGAAGACAAAACACAAGTTGATAACGGAGTTCACCAATATGGTTACGTCTTCAGGTCCCTCTCCAAAGAGTGACCGATCCTTGATTATGCTCCAAATAGATTACAAGGCATCAACAAAATACAGTGTCGAGTCTCTTGGTTCACAAGAGTTACAATGTTCTGCTCCTTCAAATGTGGCAGAATAACATTCCTCCAAAGCATAGAGTTGAACAAAACTCTACAAGAAACTTTCTCACAAAAATCAGCACTTCTAAGACACCACTTGGTTATCCCAAGTCCTAAATTCCCCCATTTTTATACATAAAAAATTGCTCAATGTGGTTACTAACCATATGATTTGAAAAAACTACCCTATCTCCAAAAATCCCCGATAATTACATATGTAGTTTTGAACATCTTCCTTATTTATAAAAATAATCTACCTTTAAAATCCTAACCCCTTTTAATTGTAGGCCCTTATAGTTTCGGGCTTTACAAGGTAATCATAAAAATCCTTTTAAAAATCTTTAAATTCCCTTTTTAAAAAGATCTTGATTAAATCCTTAAACTTTTAATATTTTGGAAACCCTTATTTTAAGGCATTCGGATTTCCTTTTAAAAGCTCATAAAGGATATATTGTAAATACTATTCTAACGTTGACATTATATTTAGGGGAATTAAAACTTATTTAAAGATTTATATATATAGAGGGGTTTTCCTTTTATCATGAAGAATGGTAAGGCAAGAGAATTTTAAGGCATGGGTTAAGGGATCAAATCCCACTAAATCCTCCTTCTTTTAATTTTTTAAACCATACATTTTTTCCTTTAATAATTATGGTTTAATCCATATTTATGCCACATCATCTACTCTTGCCACGTGTCAGTCTCTGACAGGTCAGTTGTGCCACGTCACCCACTTGCCATGTCAACATTTTGACCAAGTTTGACCAAACATATCTCAGGCATACGCTCTCCTTTTGACATGATTCAAGTTGCGTCAGGACCATGTAGGAAAGCCCTATGCGATGGAGTTGGTTCCATCTGATTTTGAGACTATGAAATTTTTGGTCTTCTAGATCCTCCTAGATTAAAATGTTTCTTCAAATTCAATGCCTTCAACTTGTGCATACCCTTTGCACACCAACCTTTCCTTATTCCTTACCACAACTCCATCTTCATTGAGCTTGTTTCTAAATACCCATTTAGTACCAACAAAATTTTTGCTTGGGGGTTTAGGAACCAATTCCCATGTTTTTTTCTTCTCAATTTGATTTAGCTCTTCTTCCATGGATTTTAACCAAAACTCATCCTTGCTGGCTTCAGTAAATTTTTTTGGCTTAATCTAAGATAGGAGAGAAAAGTTTACTTGTTCCTTGTTCTTTGCTAATCTTATCCTAGTTTGAAATTCTTCATTTCTATCACCAATTATTTGATCTACAAGATGATCTTTTTGCACATCTTTTGTAGGAGCTCATTCAATTTCTTCTTCATTTTCTTCTTCTTCAACTATTGTACCTACATCATCATCTTTTGGTTCAATATAAAAAGTTATTTCTATTGAGCTTATCTTGATTTATATCTTCAACAACCTTGACATTGACACTTTCTAAAATCTTGTGTAGCCTCTTGTTATAACACTTGTAAGCTTTGATTTGAGTGGATTATCCTTAGAATATCCCTTCATCACATCTAGAATCAAATATTCCCAAGTTCTCATCTTCTCTCTTTATGTATCATTTGCTACCGAACACCTTGAAATACTTGATAGATGCAAGTTTGACATACCACAATTCATATGGAGTCTTGCCATTGTTTTCTCTTAGAAGAGCTCTAATTTGAATGTAAACTACAATGTGAACTACTTCTCTCCAAAAATTATCTATCAGCTTGGCCTCACTCAACATTTATCTAGCTATGTCTTTAACTATTCAGTTCCTTCTTTCAACTACTCCATTTTGTTCTGGAGTTCTTGGTGTTGAATATTGACACTTGATTCCATGTTTTTCATAATATCTAATGAATTCACTTGATGTGAATTCAACTCCTCTATCTGATCTTAAGCACTTGATATTTTTTCCTTTCTCTTTCTCCACTAGCTTCTTGAATATCTTAAACTTCTCAAATGCCTCAACCTTCTCCTTTAGAAAGGTTAACCATGTCATTCCAGTATAATCATCAATTAGTAGCATAAAATATCTCTCACCTTGCAATCCTCTTATCCTTGTGGAACCACACAAATTAGTATGAACTATCTACAAGGGTTTTATGGTTAAATAATCCCTTGTTGGAAACTTAACCCTTGTTTTCTTTCCTTTTTGGCATCCTTTGCAGGTAGTGTTTGCAGGATTTGTTAACTTAGGAATGTTTCTAACTAGTCCTCTTGAACTTATCTTTGCCAAATTATTAAAGTTTACATGCCCTAATATTCTATTCCACAACCAACTCTCACCTACTTGTCTTATTAGAAAATTTTGGCCATTTACTTCACAAAGGTTGTATAGATTTCTATTAGTCCTTACTCCTTGTGCAATTGTCTTACCATTGTTTCACACATTTGGCTGACACTAAGAAGGTTATGTTTCAAACCCTCAACATAAAGGACATCCTTTGTCTTATTCTTCCCATCTATGCTCAAAATTCCTTTACCACAAATCTTGATAGCAATATTATCACCTAAGCTATTTGACCCTTCTTTACACTTCTTGAGTTCAATGAATTTGCTTTTATCTCCAATCATATGCTTAGAACATCCACTATCAATTACCCACAAATTTTGTTTCTTTGCATGTAGTGATGTTTGGGAAATCATAGATTGTGTGGGATTATGTTCTTTCTCCTTCTCCACTTTCTTAGGATTTTTTTCAACTTTCTCTTCTTCTTTTTCAGAACCCTTTAATTCCTTTTTCACCTTGGGAGGTAGGTTTTCCTTCCTTTCAAACTGATCATTTGGTCTCATAAAATTTGTTCTATAGTTTCTAGATAAATGACCAAAATTGTTGCAGTTGTAATAGATTATGATCATATCCTTTAAAGGAGCAAAAGAGTTTTTGCTTACAAAGTTTGTACTCATTTTAGGAACTACTCTATATTCTCTATCCCTATGACCAAATTGATTACAAGTATAGTAATACCCATAGAAGTATGATGAGTACCTGATCATAGCATTTCCTTGAGATGGATGAGAGGATCTTCTTTTCCTTAGATTCCTTGGATGATGCACTCTTGTAAATCCATCAACATCCATTCTTTTTTATATTTCACTTCTTCTTTTGTTGATTAGGGACTGATTGGTTATTCTTCTTGTCTGCAACTAGCTTCTTTTCTTCATCTGATTTCTTCATCTCAGTAGATTTCCTCTCTTCTAAAACAACATCTACCTTACAATGTTTCTCACCACTTGAACTCAACTTTTCTTCTACTTTAAATCTTTTATAAAGTTTTGTAGACTCACTGATAAAGGAACTCTTTCCTTTCTCTAGCCCTAAACCTAATTTCTCCTAGTTAAAAGGTTTTTGTGTGCTCAATAATCTATCCAGGATCTCTGATACTCCCTTCATCTTTAATCCTTTTTCAATCCACTCTCTGGAATTATTCAACTCTTTTCTTAAGGCTACCACCTCTACCTCAAGCTTCATACATTCATCCACATCAAGTTCTAACTTCGATTTCATCACTTCTTCCATTCTTTTGGCTTCCTCCACTTGACGTTTTAGACTTACTACCATTTGATTAGATTCCTCAAGATCTTTAGTCAGCTTCTTATTCTCCTTTTTCTAGCCTTCATCTTTATCTCTCAAAATATCAAGATCTTCTAAGGAAAAAATGAGTTCTCCTTCTAGATCTATCTCAGCTTCTTCTTCACCAGGATGTTTACCCATACCATGATTTTGTTTCACCGAGTCTTTGGCATGAAGAAAAATTCTTCCTCTTCTTCTTCCATTACAAGAGCACGGTCTAGTTCATCACTGAACTATCATTAGTATCAGATGAGTCACTCTCTTCTTGAATATACATGCTCTTTTTCTTCTTTGCAAATTTCTTCTTCTTAGAATAGTAGGGTTTCTTCATCTCACAATCTTCTTCTTGGTCAAAGTTATCCTTGTTATAGGGGCATTTAGAAGCAAAATGTCCTATTTAACCACAGTCAAAGCATTTGAAGGGTAACTTACCTTTGTGCTTTCTAGATCCTCTCCTTAATATTATGATGAAGTTTTCATGTTCCTCATCAGTCTCACCTTGTTTTGATGCAATGGTTGCAACCTTGTCCTTTTTAAGTGCTCCATCCCTTTCCTTGTTCAAAACCTTGAATGCAATTTCTGTCTTGGAAGGCTCAACATCTCCCATCCTCATCTCATATGCAATAAATATTCCATGCAACTCATCAAGAGTGAGTTTGTCCACTTCTCTCCCTTATTCAATTGTAGAGATGTTGGGATCATATTTTTTGTCATTGACCTTAGAAATTTTTGTATAATAAAATTTTCTTTCACTTCTTCTCCATATCCTCTAATAGAGTTTACTACATCTTTAACTCTTAGAAGATAGTCTATAATATTCTCCTCTTCAGTCATCTTTTGGCTTTTAGATCTATCTCTTAGCACTTGTAGCTTTTCCAACTTTACCTTGTCATCTACTTCATAGATATTTTTTTAGCTTATCCCAGACATCATGTGTAGTCTTACAATGCATAACCTTGCCAAGCACAAATCTAGACAAACTATTGATAATGGCATGCCTTTCTCTTTCATTATTCTCATATTCCTTATTCCTTGTAGCATCAGTGGGAGGAGTGGGAGGAGGGACATAGTTGTTCTTGACAGACATCCAAACATCAAATCCTAGAGCTCCCAAATATGCCTTCATCAATAGGCTCCAAAAAGCATAATCCATTCCATCGAACAAAGGTACCTTATTTGAAGAAGAACCTTCCTGATTGTTCATTATGTTCACCTCACTATAATCTACCTAAGTTGATTAAGCTTCTCCTAGGGAACCTTGATCTGATACCAATTGTTGGAACACAACAATCCTCTAAGAGGGGGGGTGAATCAATAGATATAAAATTTTAACCCTTAAAATATTTGTGCAGATTAATTATTTAAACCCTTAATGTGCAGATTGAGACTTAATATGCAAAGATGTGGACATGCACACACAAAAACACCACATAACATAAGATGTATGTGGAAAACCCAAGATAGGAAAAACCATAGTGAGAAATGTTGCTAGGAGCTACTATCCTAGTCCAACCTCATAATCCAATATTCAGTTACAATGCTTTAAGTGCACCAACCCTAAGGAGACACCAATCCCTTAGTTTTAAGAGCACCCACTCAAAGGATGCATCAATTCCCTAATCTAAGCACCTACTCAAATATCTAATGGCACCCACCAATAAGATTTAAAATAAGAGATAAACAATTTGATTACAATTCTATTTTGCAACCTATTTGCAATTGCTCAAAACTTTGTTGTTGTCTCTACAACTTCCTTTTCTACACACACACCTCTCTCTCACACATACTCTATCTCTTCTATTCCACACTATTCCACACTTGATCAAAAATTTGATGTCATGTTTTGTATCTCCTTCATTGATCTACTGAGATTACCTCAAGATTCTCATCCACATAAGATACTCAATTAGGGTTTTCCTAGTATCTTCTTCATCACACAACCTCTGCATCAAGCCACATACTCATTAAATTTAGATACAACAAATTTTATAAGAATAACAACCTATCTAAACCCTAGAATTAGATATACATTAAATGTTATTCCTTGTTTATTTGGTATGATTTTGATCTCTCTTGACAGGGAAATCTATGTCGCTGAACTACAAATAAAATCTCTAATCAAATGATTGTTGGTGTAGTTAGACCAATTAATTCCATTCATTGTCTCAACAATTAGGAAAATCCCTTGTTCACAAAGACCTAGTTGTTGTGTATCTTCATTTTTGAATCTAGGTCGCTGATCTACAGTCTTTGTTCCATGATGCTTTGATCATTGTTCATTTCTAAACTCTAAAATAGGTTCATCATAGTAATCTTCTTTAAACCCGTGATGTTGATCTTCACTGTTCCTTGCTATACCACTAGCGAAAGACATGGGTCCACAAAAACATAGTGGGTTGGTGAGCTATCACCATTTTTCCTCCAAATCATCACCACACAATTCACAACAAGGATGTGAATTTTTATATCGTTACATCAAAGATACTTAAAATCACTCACTCTGATATCTAGAGGTCTCTTCGATTAGCTTCATTTGATCTCCACCATTGATTACATGCCTTTTCTATTTTTCATTACATTGAAGAGACTTAAAATTACTCACTCTAATATATGGAGGTCTCTTTGACCTTTCCATTGGAGAAGTTTTCACATCGATTTTCCATTTTCACTTCGATGTATCATTTCATTGAAGGGACTCTAAAGCATCTCCTATCAACATGATGTGGTCTCCCCGATATACAATAGGGCTTAGATTGGGTCCCACCATAGGTTTCATGGGCTAGTGGGCACCATCTAATATCCAAACCATGATTGTGACCTTTGATCATCTTCACACCATCTAAATCAAAGGGAATTCAAAGTAACTCCTACCGATATGGTGCAGTCTCCTCGATATGAACACACAGACTTCACCAATCTAGAGCACTAGGTAAAGGGATCAATCACAAAATGAATTTAATGACATAAGTTATGACTTATGCAAATGATTGCCTCCAATAGGAAGTCAATGAAAAAATAGAAAAATTGTTAGAGCACCATGAATGCAAAAACCTTAGGATTTATTTGTAAACCCTAGTTCTGATCAGAGTAGAAATAAATCTATTATGAGCATTCAACACATCATTTGAATCTACAAATTATATATCTAGAATGCACTCAAAAAATCCACATCAAATATGTTGCATCTTTTCACCTCTATCTTTTGGAAGAACCCTCTACAACAACATGTCAACATTCCTTGATACTTTTGCAGTATTTGAGCAACTTTGCACTTTTTTCCTTGTACAAAACATGCTCTTCTCTTCATCATCTTGCACCAATTCCTTTAGATGTAGATCCTCTGATCTTCATAACATCCAAGCACACCACTAAACTTCCCCTTGACATCAATGCCACTACACTTTTGACATAAATGACAACATTATGCCAACATAATTGTTAGTGAACGATTACTGGGAGAAGTTCACTCGTCTTTTGAAGTACACACCAATGTACCAGAAGGATGAACATTTTCATATTAGAAATTTCATCATGGGTTTGAATAGCTCAATTAGTGGTGAAATGGATGTACATGATCCAAAAACTATGGATCTAGTATATGAAAATGCAGTTAAGCAAGAGCATAAGCTCAAATTCATTTCAACCTATCAGGAGAATAGAAACCAAAAGAAGTTCGGTGAATCTCAAGTAAATTAGGTGCCAAATAATTTTGTTCTGAAGTAAAAGAAACTCCATGGAAAGGGAATAAGGGATCTTGTAATAACTGAAATGAACCAAAAAGAGATCATTGAAGAAGCAACAATGACAATTATAATAATACTAGAGGGAATGTGAGTCAATTTGACAAGTCTGCAAAAAGGAAGGGACCTATAGAAGGATGCTTTAGCCTGATGCCTTATATGCACTCTATACTAGAATAAACATATTTCTTGCATTCAGGATGTGGAAGAGAAACATATAAAAGTTCTAGGCATCCCTTATCCATATATTTCAATGGTACAACTTGCTTTGGACAAAGCATAATTACAAATTTTGGTTGATCTTGAAAAATAAGATCGCCATCTTTGTTAGCCCACATTCGGCATCCTTTCTCAGAAGGTAAGCTTAAAGCTTATCACACACAACACATTCAACAAGAATAATCAAATTGCATAGAATAAAGATCGGATGATATAATAGTGCATAACACGCTCAAGTGCACATAGAATTAATAATTAACAAACAAGAATACATGAACCCCTGGTGCCTAACTCACATCAGGTATGAATACGCAATGTTGTGCCTTACTTGCAAAAATATGGAATATAACTTGCATACAATGAGCATTACTCATTCAATTTTTCATACAATAAACATGGTAAATGCATCTCTCACACAAGTGCACTGCTCGCACAAAAGGGGAAATATGCATAAATTATAGTAGTATAGTTAGAGTGATCCACAATGAGTATCAAAAGTATATCCACACATAAATTTGAAATGTAATCATTATTCAAGTACTTTATCCACACAAAGGAATCAATAACTTACTCTAGTGCATCACTCACACAAGAATAACAATAATATGAAATATGCATCACTCACATTAGTATAAGTATAATCAAAGCAACCATTCTTCTATGATATGAATACAATCATCCATACAGATGTATCATTTGTGCATAGAATGTGAAGAGTATAATCAAAGAAACCATTCTTCTATGATATGAAATTTCTCGTTAGAAATTTATTCTTTTCTTCTTCCATTATATCTTATCAACTCATTCATCCTTACGTCATCAGAGAGATCTCTCTTCACAATATACTTCTCTTATTAATTCACTTTTGTTTCCACATTGTCATTCATGGGTTGTCACCATATACTATCCATCTAGACTCACTTCAAATAACACTATATTTTATCCATCTTGTCTTATTTCAAATAGTCATCATCACTCTTACTAGCAATTCTTACGAAAATGTGACTAAGGTGAAGAGGTCTTACACCTCTAGAGTTCTTGCGTGATCAATTATGTCTAAACTTCTAATCGGTTACAACCAACCATCTAATAATCACCCATAACTAGGGTTGTCTATTCAATACATCAAGTTCATATGCTACATTGCATCCTAAGCACAAAATACTCGAGGCCTGAGTGTTGAACCCAAGTGCTCTGATACCAAAAATGTAAGGACCGGAAAAACACATTTACTAATTTTATCCTTTAGTTTCCACAAAATAATTTAATATAATAAAATAATTATAAAAAGGTGCGGAATAAGAGGAATGATTAAATTACTTTCAACACTATATGAAAATAGAATAACATGCATCAATGAATCAAGGTATATTAAAACAAGGTCATGCCTTCATTAGATTTAGCCATGTAGTCTTACACATGAATTATCATCTCAACAATACATGTAAATTCAAATATTGTAATGCAAATTAAGTAAATAGAAAGATCGTAAATGCATCCACAAAGAAACCATAACACAAAGATTTTCATGAGTGGAAAACCCTCATAGGGATGAAAAACCACTTGTAAAAGTGCCTCACTAGCTTAATGAAATGCCTCACTAGGAGAGCTTCACTGGCTACAAAATCTCAATGGTTACAAGATGCCTTACTGACAATGATCATACTATCTCATTGACATGACCATTCATTACATATTTTTGTATATCATGAATATCACACATAACAAGGAGCATAAGGAAGTTCTTTTACAAGTCACATAAATCTACAAGCAACATTTTCAAGTTTCACCAATACATCATCCTTGCATATGAATTTAAGGGAATTCCAACACTATCATGAATCGCTCCCACTCATTTTCAAATAAGACAATTCTACCTCCAATAGCCTCTCAAATATCACACAAGTACACTGAGAGTCATAATCCAATCACATTAAAGCTTCATGAAAGGAATCCTAGCCCTACTAGAATGTACACGTCTATGCAATTATAACAAGAGTGCTTACTTCTAAACTCAATTTCCATATTCAATTCTTTAATTTTTTCTTCCTATATGAATCTCATACTTAGAATATTTTTCTTCAATGGAATATATTAAATATTATTTTTAAATTAAATATAATAATTTAATTTGATTTCTTTACTTTGTTAATTGTTTATTCTTTCTTAAGTATTCTTATAATTACTATACAATGTTACTAAAAGAATCTATCCTTCACATTTAATTGACCCTATAATATTCTCTTTAATAAAAGAAATTAAAAAAAAACATTATCTGAAAAGATAAGATATTATCCTAGCCTCTTTTCCTTATCTAGAATTAAGATGTACATTTTCTTAAGGAAAAATATAAATTTTATTTCCTAGTCTTAGACTTAAAAAGAGGAACTTTCTTTCCATGAGCTTTTACAAATATATATATATATATATATATGCTTTTAGAGAATTACATTTACAGGCGAAATAATGTATACTTCTACAGCCATGTGTATATTCTTTTTACATTCTACAATGCTAAATTACAAACATATATATATACATATAATATGTATATATATACACTTACTGAATATTACGAAAGTAATTTATACATCTACAGCTATGTATTTCCCAGTATTGTTTTTAATGCTCCAACATATATACACAACCATATGTATCTATTTATACATTTATTTATATATATATAGAAAAGCAGTTTATCTAAACACTTGTGTTGAATAGGAAAGGAATATATCTAATCTCTTTCTCCCTACAGAGCTCCTTATGTTTCTCTTAAGACAAAAATCAAGAGTTGAGCACAGTGCAGACTTGGTGCATAGAAAGGTTAAAAAATTGGCCCTAGCACATGAAAACAAAACCAATTATGTGATCCACAAAAGGAACATAAAAATACAATACTTGTGAATTTATTTGGGTGAGAAAAATCAGAGCTACTATTGAAATAGATAAATGCCCAATCAACCCAAACATTAACTCAGACTTGGAAACCTATTCTTCATAAGCTAGGCCAAAACTTAAGTTTGTCAGTCTAAGAGTTCTATTTGTTTAGCCATCCTCTTGTAGATTTCAAGATTATGATTCCCAATCAATTTTGATCTCACTGGTCTTTGGACTTAGTGTGCTATGTTTTCCATTTTGCGGATTATTTGTAAAAACAATCTCCCTTATTCTCCTCTCAAGCTTGGGCTTCTTCCCTGATGGTGAGTCCTTTATCCAGGCTTGAAGCATTGGATATAAAATATACCATGTAGTTGGAACCAGAAACTTAGCTTACAGAAAAAATCGTTCCACTATCATATCTAACAAACTGGCAATGATAAGCACTTAGATTTTACAAAAGCTCTCTTTTGTGACTTTGAGACCCAATTAAATTATGTATGCAAAAATATATGGCAGAACTTAGATTATCCTCTCTAATGCATCTAACTAGGTTAATAATAATTTTAAAAATTCAACACCAACCTCAATGTAAAAGTATTTGATTGTAAGCATTAAACACAAAGATTGTTTATGAGTTTATAGACCCAATCACATTTCATGCACATAAATAGATGGAAGAAATAAGGCAACACACTGTTTATTTTTGTGAGTTTCAATGCCAGACCAAATTTAAAAACACTTGATTTTTTTTCCCAGCTACATTTGTAACTATGACCATGTGAATTTGGAGGTTCAGTTGAGACGATTTTTCCATATACCTTTTACAATTTTGAAAAATCCATTTGGGAGATAATAGGAGAGAACAATCTAAACAATGCACATATTCATGACTCGAATCCATATTAGAAAATCTACATTGGGTGTTTAGATGTGAGTTTCAGTGTGTTTGGAATTTTGTTCGTACGATTTCACTCATGAAAGAGAGTAAGAAGGTTACAAAATTTAAGGCGTAGGACTAATTTTATTTAGAATTCAGACAACTAAAGCTAGGCTTCTTCCAAAATAAGAGAGAATAAAGTTAAACGGAGAGTGACCTCCGAATGCATGTTGAGGGTTGTTGGCCTCCTACAATGATTTAACAACTAGGCCTTTACAACCGTGATTTAGAGATTAAAAATTGAACCTAAATAGCTATTTCAATCATCATGAAGGTGCATTTAACTTGTCAACCCAGGGATGTGAACTTGAAATGGGTCAGCATAGTATGTGCTCTAGGAACCCAAAGTAGCCATTTTCATTCTACAGCTAAGAAAGACACAATGCTGAAAGTAAATTGCTTGGAAAGGAATAACATAAATGTTGAACATCAACCAACAACTATACTAAGCTGAAATTCATGATATAAATGAAAATCTGAGCAACAAACAGAAAACTACTCTGTCTACTTTGGCTGCAGGAATAGTCACAAAATGGAATTCTAGTAGCTGCAGGAATAGTCAGTGCTAGATTCTTAACTAATTACTGAACAAAAAGTAATAACTAGGCTAAACTAAGCTAAAGGATGGATTTCTCACCAAGTGGGCCCCCTTGGATGAGTATCCTCTAAAACTAATGTAAACTCAAATACTCAAAATTAGAACTTCATTTTATTCACTGGAATTCATGAGTACAAAAGAGTAGCATAATTGTATTGTTGAAAAGTTAAGAATGCAAGTACATCATCAGATCGTGCAAACCTTATGAGAAGGAGCATATGATCCTTATTTCTAATACCAACTAATCAAGGTGGTTGACTCCACGAACTGGGAGGATTCCATTTAGGGAAAGCAGGGAAAAGTGGAAAGGCGGTTACGCCTACATGGAATTTGGTCAGACATGCATGTCCAACCGCAGGTTTAGCACTACAATAATGCCCACATTTACTCAAGAACAATAAAGACCATTACAAGGTGGTTACATTCAATTTGCATGGGTAATCTCTTGTCGTCAAACTCCTTTGACCTTTGAATGATTCCCTTATTAAACGTTATGGTGCATGACCAGCAAGCGGTGTCTTTCTCAATTTAGTATCCTCAAATTATATTTGCATGGAAATGTTAGTACGCACAATAATTGCATATCTATAACCATCTTAAAGAACATTCATTAACCACATGCAAAGTTAATATAGATAGTCCATATAAGATGCCAATGTCATTAAAGATTTTCAAAATAAGATTAGGCCCAATGTCTATGGTTTTGAGGAAATATCATAAAAATATCAACACTTAACATCAAGGTCCATGACAACTTCAGCAAATAAATCATAAATTCTACCCAAAATTAGACCATAAACTAGACTCATCACTCCCCCCAACCTAAGGTTTTATTGGTCCTCCAGTAGGGGAAGGGTTGTTCTTCTACTTGGTCAATGCTCTGAAATTTGCAACTGACAATTGTCCTACATGAGTGTTTGTTGTGCGTGAATCAAGGTCCCAATAGAATCCTCCCAATCTATCAAACTGGCTCCATATTTTTCTCTCAACAACAATATCATAGTGGTAAAACCTGAAGTTTGGCATGGGTCACATTAGGATGGGTGGCTGAAAAGTCAGGGGAAGCCAAAATCATCCCTTTGTTCTTCCAATTTGTATATATTTTTCAATTCTTTTGAGTGTTGCAGCATAGTTCTAGATGGAATGAGGCTCAACCTATTTTAGCTCATCAGTTAGGTTGTTCCATCTTTGTGATAGGTATCCCTTGATAGTTTCCTCTTTTGATTTTTCCTTTGCCTCATATTCACTATAAACTACTTCTATCCAAGGCATGATCCTATTACCATAGATAGGTCTGAAAAACATTATGTGCCATTCCCTGTAAATGTCCCTTGGGTTTCTTGATTCAGCCCTAACGACCAAGGGGATATTGGATTCCATTTGCCTATAAGCATTGTATTGGTGTCCCCAACTAATCTAATTTTTTACCTAGGATATGAATGCCCTTAATTGGACATCCCTAACATACAATAGTGGATTCCAATCATGGTCTTGAGTCACAGCATATTTATGCAAATAAAACTCACACAACAAATTCTTCATTTCAGGGGAAGCAATTCGATAAGCATTGAAAAATTCAATAGGAGTCTCAATGGAAGGGTTCAAACCTAAGACGATCCTTTCCAGCTTAAAAGAGAGATATTTCTCCTTCAAATGCAAAGCATAGACCCTTGGAGAGGTCCTGCATTCTAAAACATGTGGTAGCAAGGCTGCCATATTATCCACTTTTTCCTTTAGAGCTGCAATTTCCTCATTCTTTTCTCCAATGACTTCATCTCTCTTTTGAATTTCCTTTTTCAGCCTTTGTTTCTCCTCTTTCCATTCCTCCTCCCTCCTTTGTATCTCTATTTGATGTAATAGCAGATGGTATTCACCTATTTCAACACCAAACAAGTTAGAATAAACAACCACCTATCCCTCAAAACCTCAAGAACTAGCTTTCTCAGTTTGACTCTGCCTTCTCTACTAGGTTTGCAGACCACTTTTACCAAATTTTCTTCTCAAAGACCTTTCATTCACTCAAAACCTTCCCATTTTTAGACACCCATCAAATCCAACTACAACATACACCAAAACCACCATGGACTCTTTTGGACTTTTTATCTCCAATCCCTGAAACAATGCTAATTAGACCCCCCAATTAGGCCTATTTTACAAAGTAGATACCCTAAAAACTTGCATCCAACTATGGAAAACTACTCAGACCTTTCGGACAGATGAAAAAACCACAAATTTATCTGGTTTTAGACTCCCAAACTCTCAACTAATTGTTTCTCCAAAAAACCCTCCTTTTCCTTCAATTAGGGTAGGGTTTTCTCAAACAATGGTCTCCCAACCTCTTACAAGCTTAGAATTGCCTCCAACATACCTAACTATGTTTTCTTTCACTCAAATTACCTTCACATAATCCTTACACTCTTCTAACAAACTCACACTCAAAACAATCTTTTCATACCCAAATCCCTCACCTTTCTCGGGATATTCATGTTCACATCCCCAATATCCTTCATACAATGCAAAACCTACAATCTACCACCCTATTTCTATCACACCCTTGCCCATTCCATGTAGTCACAACCATTACAGTATGTGGAATGGGCTTATTCCATGTTTCAATACCTCAAATCTCCAAATTTTCACCTATAGACCTACTATAGGTCTTCAAAAATAAATTTCCTCAAACTTGATAAACAACTACCAATATTTACCCTCTTTTGTTTTGCTTTCCCTGATATACACCACTTAATTGTCCCATTGTCTCTGACTATCCTCCTTACCTTACCACCTACAAACACACTTTTCTCAAACTTAAATTCATTTTCCTTTCCCTTACCTCTTCCTTCACACTTGAAACCGTCCTCTTGTCCTTGACTCATCATCTCCTTTCCATGTTCTTCTGCCCATAGACTTTCTTTCCCCTTATTGTCTCCTCTGACAAACTTCTTTATCACTGCACTTTTCACTCTTGGCTACTCTACAACATGTCCAACAACTATAGGACAAAACATAGTGCCAATCTCTATGCCTTCTTGTTGTTAGTGTAATTAATTAATTATTACACTAGCATAAGTTAACTTAGGTCATATTTCATTTAGTCCTAGGTTGCATATTTTAAATCATTTAATAAATGGGATAATATTCCCTTCCATGTTTGGTGGGATAAGATTCCTTCTAGAAGATGAGTTGTCCTTCTAGAACTTATCTCAACATTTAATAATCATCTAGATAGGTTTCACATGTTGTCACATGTTAGATCAAGACACATGGAAGCATCTCATGCATCTTAGGTTTTCCTTCTTGCCTATATAATCAGGCATCTTGTTCATTTGTAACATATCATATCAATATCATTTTCATCATATCAATATAGAATCTTTAATCAGCATTCCATAGTTGCAACACTTCTCTTTGTGGCTGATTATCTTTCATGGATAAAGTCCTTTATTGAAGATTCTGGAGCTTCAGGGGCTATGCATCCATAATCTCAACACTTGCCTCTTCAATTCACTTTCAATCCTTTCATTCTTAACCCTTCCAAACTCAATTTTTCTTACCTTTTCCTCACCTTTTCCATTAGCACAAGACCCATACCAGGCTTGTATCATTATTGGTAATTTTTTATCAACTTTGAGGAGTTTTATTGTTGAAGACTCGTAGTAGGCCTATAGGTTCAAATTTGGAGATTTGAGGTCTTGAAACATGGAATAAGCCCATTCCACATATTGTAATGGTTGTGACTACGTGGAATGGGCAAGGGTGTGATAGAAATAGGGTGGTAGATTGTATTTTTTGCATTGTATGAAGGATATTGGGGATTTGAACATGATTGTCCTGAGAAAGGTGAGGAATTTGGGTATGAAAAGATAGTTTTGAGTGTGAGTTTGTTAGAAGATTGTGAGTAAGGATTATGTGAAGGTAATTTGAGTGAAAGAAGACATAGTTAGGTATGTTGGAGGCAATTCTAAGCTTGTAAGAGGTTGGGATACCATTGTTTGATAAAACCCTAACCTAATTGAAGGAAAATGAGGGTTTCTTGGAGCAGCAGTTAGTTGAGAGTTTGGGAATCTAAAACTAGATAAATTTGGGTTTTTTTCATCTATCCTAAAGGTCTGAGCAGTTTTCCACAGTTGGATGCAAGTTTTTAGCATATCTACTTTGTAAAATAGGCCTAATTAGGGGGGTCTAATTAGCATTGTTTCAGGGATTGGAGAGAAAAATTCCAAAAGAGTCCATGGTGGTTTTGGTATATGTTGTAGTTGGATTTGATGGGTGTCTGAAAATGGTAAGGGTTTGAGTGAATGAAAGGTATTTGAGAAGAAAATTTGGTAAAAGTGGTCTGCAGAGCTAGTAGAGAAGGCATAGTCAAACTGAGAAAGCTAGTTCTTGAGGTTTTGAGGGATAGGTGGTTGTTTATTATAACTTGTTTGGTGTTGAAATAGGTGAATACCATCTACTCTTACATAAAATGGTATCAAATCACAAGGAGTAGGTTTTTGGAAGATTGAAAGTTGTTGATTGAAGAAAAGGAAGAAAGAAGTTGAATAGACAAATTGACAAGATGCCTCCAAAGAAGGATAATGTTGTAGGAAAGATGGAAATAGAGATAAGAAATATGCAAGAAATTCAAAAGATATTTGGAGCAAGGTTGGAAGATGTTGAGATAGGACAAAAGAGAGGAGTGGTTGTGAGTGAAGATAGTGAAACTAAAGATGAAGAGGATGAAGACTTTGAAGATGTTGCAGAAGAGTTAGATGTTGAAGAACAGAAGATGGAAAGGATTTTGAAGGCTGTAAAAGGCAGCAAACATAAGGTAAAATTTGAATTACCAATGTATGATGGCACTTTAGATGAAGAGTCTTTGTTAGATTGGATTTCTGCTTTAGGCAATTTCTTTGAATGTGAAGAAGTTTCTGATGATGAAAAGGTAAAGATAGCCAAGACTAAATTGAAGGTGCATGCTTTAGTTTGGTGGTATTTTGAATAGGATGAAAGGAGAAGAACAAGTAATTCAAATATTTCTTCATGGGATAGGACGGTAGCTAAGTTAAAGGGAAAATTCTTGCTAGGAGATTAGGCCATTCAAATGTCAAAGAAACTTCAAGATTTAAAGCAAAGGGAGATGGATGTAAAGGCCTACACCAATGAGTTTTATAAATTGAGCATTAGGGTTGGACATGTAGTTGATGATGTTGAGAAGGTAGCCAAGTACCTCAATGGGCTGAGATTTAACATCCAAGATGAAATTAGTATGCACAATCCAAGAACCATTGAAGAATGTTATCAGTTGGCAATAAGGGAAAAAGAAAAGGTTAAAAGAAGACAAGATAAGTCAGTAAGAGGAAGGGGAAGTACTTCAAGAGGTAGAGGCACATTCACTTCTCTAAGACAAAGCAATGAAATCCAAGGTGATGCACAAAAAGGTCAAGAATCATTTGCAAATTTCAAAGGTGGATTTAGGGGATCAAGAGGTAGATTTGGAGGTGGTAGGAGTGCAAAAATGTTCTCAGGAAGATGCTACAAATGTAATGAGTATGGTCACCCTGCCTGGAAATGTCCAGAGAATCTTGGTGCTTCATCAAGTAGTGGAGAAAGAAAGAATGAAAGGAGAGCTCAAATTGCACAAGAGGATGAATGTGAGAGTTCAAGTTCAAATACCTTACATGCTTCACCTGAAGTTGGAGAGAATTTGATGGTGAGAAGAACTTTGTTCCAAGCACCCAAGGACGAGGAGATGGTTCACAGAAGACAATTTTTCAAGACAACTTGTAAGTGTAAAGGTAAGGTGTGTAAAATTGTGATTGATTCAGGGTCTACAGATAACCTTGTTTCTTGTGAAATGGTTGACAAGTTGTAGCTAGAAAGGATCCCTCTTGAAAAATGATATCATGCTTCATTAGTGAGCGATAAACAATCAATTCTTATTAAGGAGCAGGAATTAGTTGAATTTCAAATTGGTGCATATAGGGATCAAGTACTTTGTGATATCTTACCTATGATTTGTTGCTATTTAATCCTTGGTAGACCATGGCAATTTGATAGGAACTCTATTTATGATTGAAGGGAAAACACTTATAAGGTTTTGAAGGATGGTATCAATTTTATCTTAACTCCATTGTAGGAGGGTGAAAAATAACAAAACAAGGCAGCTAACATTATTACCTTTGGCAATAAAGAGATTGAAAAGTGTGTAGGTGATGAACAGAGAGGAAGGAAGACAGTAGTAGCCACTTCAAGGTTAGAAAATGATAAGACAATGAAAGAGCAAGCTGCCACAGTCATGAGAACCAATGGAAAAGGTGAGGAAAAGGTAAGCAAGACTGAGTTTGGAAGGGTTAAGAATGAAAGGATTGAAAGTGAATTGAAGAGGCAAGAAGGCATAAAGATTGGCACTATGTTTTGTCATATGGTTTTTGGACATGTTGCAGAGCAGCCGAGAGTGAAAAGTGTAGTGATAAAGAAGTCTATCAGAGTGGAGAATAAGGGGAAAAAAATTATACAGGCAGAAAAACATGGAAAGGAGATGATGAGTCAAGTACAAGAGGATGGTTTCAAGTGTGAAGGCGGAGGTAAGGGAAAGGAAAAAGAATTTAAGTCTGAGAAAAGTGTGTTTGTAGGTGGTAAGGTAAGAAGGAGGACAGTCAGAGACAATGGGACAGTTAAGTGGTGTATATCAGGGCAATCAAAACAAAAGAAGGTAAAGATTGGTGATGATAAACTCAGTTACAAAGGTGATGTTGCAAAATAGCAAAGTAAGGATCAGAAAAAAAGAAAGAGAAAGGATGAAGGACAAGGAAGTGCAAAAGACAATATGGAGCAGACTCAAGTACCTTTCCAAGGGACTTGGAAAGCTTTCAACGGTGGTTGCATGGTGCAGGAGCACCCTTATATTTCCATCAGTAATTGATCTAGTATGCTTAAGGATAGGTTGATTAGGAATTTTTTGGTCATTAAAAGTGTTAATAAGGTCAATTGGACCATTGTAATGTAATAAGGAGGTTATCTTTGCAAAATAGTGTAATGTTGTCAAGAATGCTCCAAAACATTGTTGAATATGTAATCAAGGGTTTTGTAGATTTTAGAGTGTGATTTTAGTAATAAGGTCTTTTAGACCCTTTAGGGTTGTGTTGAGTCATATTTAGTGATTTTAGGGAGGTTTTAGGGGTTAATGATGCAAAATGAGCAAAATTTCCAAAATTGACAAAAGTGTCAATGTTGTAATTGCAAAAAATGCAAAACTATATAATCTCAATAGTCAAGGGGTAGTTGTAAAGCAGTTGGTCAATTTTTGGAGGAAAATATCATGGGAAGAAGGTATAAAAACATGTAAGCCATTGAATTTTGGGTTGTTGAAACACTTTGCAAAGCAGATCTAATAAAAAGTACCCCTATTCTTGATAAAATTTTGTATTTTTACATTCTAATATGAGATTGCAGGTCTTGTACATGTCCATACAGTGGTGTATTGCTTAATTTATTTTTGGAGATAATTTTATATTGGTTTAACCTTCCATTTGTATCATTATTGGTAGTTGTTTATCAACTTTGAGGAGTTTTATTGTTGAAGACCCGTACCAGGCATGTAGGTTCAAATTTGGAGATTTGAGGTCTTGAAACATGGAATAAACCCATTCCACATTTTGTAATGGTTGTGACTATGTGGAATGGGCAAGGGTGTGATAGAAATAGGGTGGTATATTGTAGGTTTTATGTAGTATGAAGGATATTTGGGATGTGAACATGACTATCCTGAGAAAGGTGAGGAATTTCGGTATGAAAAGATGGTTTTGAGTGTGAGTTTGTTAGAAGAGTGTGAGAAAGGATTATGTGAAGGTAATTTGAGTGAAATAAGACATAGTTAGGTATGTTTGAGGAAATTCTAATCTTGTAAGAGGTTGGGAGACCACTATTCGAGAAAACCCTACCCTAATTGAAGGAAAAGGAGGGTTTCTTGGAGCAATAGTTAGTTGAGAGTTTGGGAATCTAAAACTAGATAAATTTGGGGTTTTTTCATTTTTCCTAAAGGTTTGAGTGGTTTTCCATAGTTGGATGCAAGTTTTTAGGGTATCTACTTTGTAAAATAGGCCTAATTGGGGGGTCTAACCAGCGTTGTTTCAGGGATTGGAGAGAAAAAGTCCAAAATATTCCATGGTGGTTTTGGTATATGTTGTAGTTGGCTTTGATGGGTGTTTGAAAATGGTAAGCGTTTGAGTGAATGAAAGCTCTTTGAGAAGAAAAGTTGGTAAAAGTGGTCTGCAGACCTAGTAGAGAAGGCAGAGTCAAACTGAGAAAGCTAATTCTTGAGGTTTTAAGGGATAGGTGGTTGTTTATTCTAACTTGTTTGGTGTGAAATAGGTGAATACCATATGCTCTTACATCACTTTCCATAAGTTCAAAATTTTTGTGTGTACAATAAAATCAGGAGGGTTATGAATTCCTACCAATATTTTTGACGATGCTTGCTCTCCATATAGTACTAACTGCAAGGATTCAGGTTGTCCTGTCAATTCTAGCTGCAAGGGTACTGATTGATCTCCCAATTCTTGATGCAGGGCCCTTTTTTCCTATTCTTGCTCATGTTGCAGGATCTCTTGCTGCAGGAAATCTTGATTTTCCTCATACCCTTGATTTTTGACTTGTTTTGTAATGTCAGCAAGATTGGCCAATGTTATGTTTGTTTCTCTCTCAAATATTTCCTCTTCCTCTACATTCACCTACCTTATTGGAGCTTTTGTGCCCCCCTATGATATTTCTCTATACTTAGGACTTTCCTATGGAGGCATAACAAAGGTTGGCCTAGCTGGTCTTGATTTTCTGGGAGGGCTCTCACATTTTTCTTTAGTTCAAGATGAATAGTGTCATTCTTTCTCTTCTTAGAGCTTGGCACCTCTTTTTTTTCAGTTGCTTTTTAGCTTTCCCTTTTCTTGTTTCTTCTTCTTTCTTTTGTGCCCTAGTTCTTATTAAGGTGCTAAGAGGAACATTATCATCAAAATATGAGGAAGAGCTTTCTTTTTGAGTGCTCTATTTTAGAAGAACTAATCTCTATGGTTTGTTCTGTTGTAGGAGGGTTTACACTAGGGCCTCTATCAGAGGTTGAAGCACCAAGAGTGGCTTCATTCATGCTCAATCTCCTATTAGACCTACGAGGTTGAGGTAAAACCCCAGGTCACAAGTGCTTAGGTCTAATTTGATCATTTTTTATGAATTCTTCCCAGGTCATTCTAGAAATATCATGCAGAGACTTCTCAACTAACAATTTGATCAGACAATGGTGGGAAACAAAATTGCCTCTACCTTTTTGAGTCTCGATGGCCATGATTGAAAGAAGGTTGTATAGCACATTTGAAACATCCATTTGCCTCTCGTGCCTCATGTGATTCAAAAGTTTGAATTGCATGAAATGTAGATTCGACAGGTGACCATCACAAGTGATGTATCTTATGACATAAATAGCTACCTGCTTCCATGGTTCAGGCAGAGAGGTTCTTTTCGCACCTTGTTTGTCAACATTGATTGGAGGGTCACCATGTTTTGTAAATTCAGCCCTAGCTAACCTAGCGTCTCTGGAAGCAGGGTATTGTTCACCATCGATAGGTAACCCTATAACTTCTATAATACTTTCTTCAGTCGCCATGACCTCCAACCCTTTTACCGTGGCCTTCCCTTTAGACAATTTCTAGGTGAATTCTAGTGCAATGTCCTTATCAAAACCATCCAGCTTTAGGAAGTAATCTAACCACCCACAGTTTTTAAATTCGGCCAGGTAGGGTGCATCCTACAGTAATACATCGTGCACTATGGGTTCATTTTGAATTAACCCACCTCTCATTATGTGCAATCAAACAATCACTCTATGGTTTCCTTCTTGCAATTCTCGTCTAAAAAGCAAATTCACCTTCCTACAACACTTACTAAATTTCCAATGCCAATGTCTTCTGAATTTTTTGTTTCTACTTTACCTTTTCTTTGTAGCTTGATATTATGACACAATAATGGCAAGGAAGGAGTAATAAAGGAAAGCTATGATGGAGAGAAATGGTTGTGGTAGTTGGTGTCACCCCACACATGCGAGCCATCCTCTCACTCATATTTCAAATTGGCTCAATTTAAATTTTGTTGACGTAGACCAGCATGGACTAACACGTGGGAAAAGTATTCACTTCTTTTTCCTCCCCTCAACCTAAATTTGGGCATGTGTCCTCACATGCGAGATGATGATTTGACAGGGGTAGGGAATAAGGCATGTTATGGCGAATGTCCATATTAACATACAACAATTAAATGAATGCACTAAAGACAATTAAGATATAGCAATTAATGTGCACATACCTGAATGTGTGGAGGATTCATTGCAAATATTGTGGAGAAAGTACCATTTTCCTTTTTAGGAAATAAGTTGAGCAATTAATGAAAATGAGGTGGAATGAGGTGGAGTGGAATGAAGTGAAGTAATGGAAGAGAGAGAAAGGTGGTGATGGATGGGCAGATGGGTGGATGGGTGAAGAAGTGGACTCCCATAGAAGTGGAAGTCTTTATTATGACAAGTACATGCCTTAATTACCCAGAAGGAGGGACATTAGGTCCACTTCCTTTGGTTGCAGGAAGCTCGGGTGCAACATGTTGAGTGAATTGTTGTAGGAAATCCTCCTTGGAAGTTGGCTTGTGATATAATCTGAGGCAATGACCATTGACAAGCAACTTAAATATGATTGGGTCAATAGTAGTGAGTTGTATAGCACCATTAGGGAATACTTCAGCAACCTCATATGGTCCTAGCCACCTTGTCTACAATTTTCCTGCATTTTCCTGATACCTGGAGTCATAGAGCAGTGCCCAGTCACCTGGCTGGAATTTATTCTCCTTGATCAATTTATTGTGCCACTTTATTCTTTGATTTTGCACCACCTCAATGTGATGCAAGTTTGTTTTTCTCATCTCATCCAAAGCATTCAGCTGCATGATTTTTTCTTTTTGTGCCTCAAAGATATCCATCCCCAAATCTACTAAAGTCCTAAGAGTTTTATGTTCAAATTCAATGGGCATCATGGTTGTCTTTCCATACAACAACTCAAATGGAGTGAAGTCTATAGTTTCCTTCCATTTTGTCCTATAGGCCCAAACAGCTTCTGGTAATCTATTTTCCCAATCCTTTATGTGGATATCTACTGTTTTGGTTAGAATGGCTTCAATTTTTCTGTTGGTCGCCTCAACTTGGCCATTGGTCTAAGGGTGATAAGGATTATACTTCTTGTGCCTTGTGTTGTACTCATTAACCAGTGTTGTAACAAGGGTTGAAATGAATTGAGCTCCTTGATCAGTCACTATCTCTCTTGGAACTCCATACCTTGTGAAAATATCTTCATAAAAAACCTCTACAACCTTATTGTCTCTTGCATGCTTCATGGCCATAACTTCTACCCACTTAGTTACATAATCAATGCATATTAAGATGTAAGACTTACCATTTGATGGAGGGTTAATGGTTCCTACAAAATCCAATCCCCACATGTCAAAGGGAGTGATTACTACTTGAGGATAAAGTGGCATCTCATCAGATTTGTTTGGTCGGCCCATCATTTGGCATCTATCACATTTCCTTGTATATCTTCCTGCATCCTTGTGGGGTGTGGTCCAATAGTAGCCTATGTTTAAAATCTTCATTGTTGTCCTCTTGGCTGAAAATTTCCCTCCACAAGGTTCATTGTGGCATGCATGAAAAATGTCATATGTCTCATCTTCCCTCACACATCTCATGACATGGTATGGTCCAATATAAAACAAATATCCAGCAATCCATGAGAAAGGAAAATATTTTTCAATGAGTGCCCTTCTCTCTTTTGGAGAGAAGTGAGGAGGGACTCTCCTTGTCAATAGATAATTAGCTATGTCAGCATACCAGGGTTTTTTCACACTAATGGAGAATATATTCTCATCAAGAAAAGAGTCATCTATGGTTTGAATATCCCCTGATGTAGTTAGCCTTGAAAGAAAATCTGCAAAAACATTGGTCTTCCCTAGTTTATCCACAATGGTTATGTCAAACTCTTGTATCAACAACAACCATCTTGCTAATATACCTGAGATCAAGAGCTTATTCATTAGATATCTAATGGTTGCATGATCAGTGTGCACAAAGATTTTTGTAACCTATTATGTAATGTCTGAATTTGTTCAGGGCATAGATCACTGCTAGCATTTCTTTTTCTGTCACTATATAGTTGAATCCAACTCCCCACAATTTTTTGCTGACAAAATAAATGGCATTTTCAATGGCTCATTCTTTTTGTCCTAGGACTGCTCCTATGGCATAATGCATCTGTATGGATGTGGAAAGGAAGCTCCCAATTAGGACCTTTAAGTATAGTAGCATGAGTCAAATCTACCTTCAAATCAGAAAATGCTTTGTCACAGTCTTATGTCCATTGAAATTCAACATCTTTGGTGAGAAGAGTATACAATGGTGCTTTTATTTTTCTGAAATCCTTAATGAAATGCCTATAATATCCTGCATGGCCCAAGAAACTCCTAACATCCTTTTGTTTTGCAGGTGTGGGCAGATTTGTGATCACCTCAATATTTGCAAGATCTACTTGAATTCCTTTGTGAGAGCTGTAGTGGCCAAGGACTACACCTTCTGCATCATCATGAAGCACTTTTCACTATTTAAAGACAAATTTTGGTCTTCACATCTCTGTAGGACTCTCCTGAGATTTTCCAATGCCTGATTGAAATCAGCACCATAGGTGGTAAATTCATCCATGCAAATTTTTCTGCAATCAAGAGAGATATCTGAAAATATGTTGATGACTACCCTCTAGAAAGTTGTGGGTGCATTGTATAAGCCAAATGGGAGGACTGAGTAGGCATAGGTCCCCCATGGACAGGTAAAGGTGGTCTTCTCCTAGTCCTTAGGTGCAATTTGGATTTGGTTGTAGTTGTTGAATCCATCTAGAAAAGAAAAGTATTGCTTTCCTGCAAGTAAGTCCAAAACTTGATCTATGAAAGGTAAGGGAACACAAACTTGTCATTTCCCTCCTTTTTTAGGCACAATCACCAATGGGGACACCCACTGACTATCTGAAATAGGATAGATAAATCCTACATCTAGCAATTTTTGTAATTCTCCTTTTACAATTTCTCTTAGTCCAGGGTTAATTCTTCTTTGTGGCTGCCTCACTGGGGTGCAATCATCTTTGATGTAAATTCTGTGAGTGCAAAGATTAGGGTCCAATCCCTTCATATCATGATAGTCCCATGCAAATGCATGCTAGTGGTTCCTCAATAATTTTTCTAATAATAATTGTTGTTCTTCACTTAGTTTGTTGTTAACATTTAGATATTTTCCTTCTGACACATGCACTTGTGTAGTTAACTCTATCATGGTTGCTTCATTAATGCATGGTACCTTGATTTCATATGGAATCAATGTATGGGACATACCTATTGCTGCAGGAAATCTGGCTACAGCAAGAGTGGCTACAAGAAGAGTGGGTGCAGGAAGAACGTTTGCAGAAAAAGTGGCTGCAGGAAAAACGTCTGCAGGAAAAGTGGTTGCAGGAAGAGCAGGAAAAAGTGTCTTGAATGGGGCAGCAGAATGATAAGGTGATGCTTCTTCCACTTCACAATTATTTTGAATGATGCTATCCAATACTTCATCTTCATCTTGAAGCTGCATAAAAGAGCTTATGCCTAACATCATAAGATGCACCACAAAATTAACTTCCTCGGCCTCTTCACCAACATGTGGTCATACGAAATTATCCTCATCATGGGATGGCTGAGTAGGAGGATAAAGAACAAAATTTTTGGTGTTATTCCCATCAGAATGGTCATGTCACCTAACTGATATCCAATATATGCATCTGCAGTTGCTAACCATGGCCTTCCAAGAATAATGAGATACCCGCCTAGTGCAGCTTTAGGAGAAAGAATCATGAAGTCTTTTGGGTACTCCTAGGAGTCTAGAATTACCACAAGATCCTCTACTATACCATAAATTTTAATAGTAGAACTATCAGCAAGCTGCAGGATAGTAGGAGTAGATCTCATGCTTGCAATGTTTAGTTGTTGCAGGATGTCCTTAGTCATTACATTTATTGCTGCCCCTAAATCAATCAGAGCATTCTTTATTTGAATCTCATTTATAACAACTACTACTGTATGACTACCTAGGTCATTTTACTTGGGGATAGTCACTTTTCCAAGCATGATGTCAGCTATTTGTCCCACCACATGAACCATAGTGGGGTCTTTCTTCTTCCTGCCTAGCTTCTTGAGGCATGCTTCCTTGATTGCCTTGCCATAGATTGGGACATCCTTTATGGCCTGGAATAGAGGTATCTGGACACATATATGCTTCAGCTAATCCAAGATGTCAAAATTTGTGTCCTCTTTTTCTTCCTTTTTCTTGGCAACTTCCAATCTTTGAGGAAATGGTGGTTCTTGTTCAGTTTGCTTGAATTGGATTGGTTCATGATTTTTAGTTGCACTTGGCTAAATGGGATCATTTAGAGGTTCTTCTTCCTCTTCCATAGGATGCTGAGTGATAATGGGCTTGGAAGGGGCTGGTAAAATAGTTTATGAATGCAAGTGGATGTCACTTACACTCACAACATATGCAGGGAATTAGTTTGAATCAGCAGAGTATGCAGGTTGTTGATGTGGTTTGTTATTTGGACTAGGTGTGGGCTAAGCTAGTAGTTGAGTAGGTTTAGGTGCATTTGAGCTTGAATTAGTAGGAGGAGGCATTATAGTAGGTTGTTGGGGCTGAGAAGGTGGTTGAATGTAACTAGTTGTCTGGGTTGGCCATTGTTGTCCTCCCCTCCATTGATTTTTTTGCTGCCAATTTCCTGGAGGTGGCTGCCAATGCCCTTGAAATTGCTACCAATTCCCTTGAGGTTGTTGCCACTAGGGTGGATATTTTTGATGATTGGACCAAGAATTTGGAGGGTTACCCCAAGGATGTGGTGGATATCCTCCATAGCTGGATGGATATGGGGGTTTCCATTGGTTACCAGATGAATATGAATTGAAATATGGCCTAGCATAAGATAGTGGATCTGGTGGCATACCTTGTCTTGGAGCCCAAGGTCTCCTTTGTGCAACATAGTAGACTTGATCTTCTTCAATCTATATTGGTTTGAACTTAGGTGGAATCTACTTACTTTCAATATTAGCTACCATCTTGCATCTGCAGTCCTTCTTTTGTCTGCAATGGGGGCAATACTCTGCCAACATTGTCTTTGCCTCCTCTTGTTTCTTCTTGGCCTGAAGTATATCTAGCTGAGTAGCTAGATTGTTTATAATGTCTTTCTTGAAATATTTCAACAAGTGTGCAATCTCCATCCTTTAAAATCCACTGGTAGATGACTTACCCATAAAGGATTGGTAAGCTCTCCCTTTCTTTGAAGCTACCCTAGAATAGTTCTGACATTTTTTATTAATGTCTTCCCAAGGAACTTGGGTGATATCTCTTCCTGCCATCAGTTCCAAGGCATCAGTACAATTCTCATTAATTCCTCTTAGGAAAATTAGCTTTTTTTATTCTTCATTAAGGGTATGGTGTGGAGATTTTTGTAAGCAGAACAAAAACCTTGAAATGTAATCCTCTAGGCTCTCATCTTCCTTTTGCTGCATCCTGAAAATGTCATCTCCTCTCATGTCACTGCCCCTACATTACTCCTTGCATTTCTCAAGGAACTTTTCCTTCATGTCCTCCCAATTTTTCACAATATCTCTACCTAGGCTCATGAACCATCTTAATGCAGCCTCTTTCAAGATGGTAGGAAATAGCTTAAGCCTATGAGCATCAGTGGTATAGTCATAGCTCCTATAGATTATATCAAACTCAAACAAGAAAGTATCAGGGTCTTCTGTAAAAATTCCATAGAACTTATAAAGTGTTGAATCAGGGATATTTTTGATGTTGTCAACTTCATTTTGATGAGCAATGGGGAAAGGAGAAATTGGTTGGTTAGGTCTATTTCTATTTGCATCACCCATGCCTACTTGATGGATTTCCCAAGCAAATGGATTTTTAAACTGATTTTGGTCTTCAGAGGAAGCTTTAGAACTAGTCAGATCAGTAAATGCATCAGCAAAGGGGTTTGGCTCTTCTTCTTCTTCATTCCTTGGTAGATTTGGAAGCTCTTCTAGCTAGAATGGATCAAGATTATTAGGAAGGAATCTCCCATAAGAATCTCTTCTCCTTCCTCTATGCATGCGGTATCAACTCACTATCATCCAAATCACACAAAGAATTGGTAAAGAATAAGGGGGTTCATTACTTCCTAAATGAGGGGTATGCTAAGAACAACTTTTAGAGATGCTAAAACAAGAAAACTATCAATGACTCCAAATAACTTCCTAGTTTGACACCATCCCCGACAACGGCGCCAAAAATGTTGGCCTCCTATAATGATTTGACAACTAGGCCTTTACAGTCATGATTTAGAGATTGGACATCTAACCTAAATAACTATTTCAATCATCATGAAGGTGCATTTAACTTTTCAACTCAAGGACATGAACTTGAAATGGGTCAACATAGTATGTACACTAGGAACCCAAAGTAGTCATTTTCATTCTACAACTAAGAAAGACACAATGCTGAAAGTAAATTGCTTAGAAATGAATAACATAAATGTTGAACATAAACCAACAACTATACTAAGCTGAAATGCATGAAAAAAATGAAAATATGAGCAACAAATAGGAAACTACTCTGTCTGCTTTGCCTGCAGGAACAGTCACATAATGGAATTCTAGTGGCTACAGGAATAGTCAGCGCTAGATTCTTAACTAATTACTGAACAAAAAGTAATAACTAGGCTAAAATAAGCTAAAGGAAAGATTGCTCACCAAGTGGGACCCCTTGGATGAGTATCCTCTAAAACTAATGTAAACTCAGATACTCGAACTTAGAACTTCATTTTATTCACTGGAATTCATGAGTACAAAAGAGTAGCATAACTGTATTGCTAAGAACTTAAGAATGCAATTACATCATCAGATCACGCAAACCTTATGAGAAGGAGCATCTAATCCTTATTTATACTACCAACTAAGAAAGGAAATCAAATCCATGAACTGGGAGGATGCCATTTAGGGAAAGCAGGGAAAAGCGGAAAGGCGGTTACGCCTGCATGGAATCTGGTCAGACATGCATGTCCAACTGCAGATTTAGCACTGCAGTAACGCCCACATTTTCTCAACAGCAATAAAGACCATTACAAGGAAGTTACATTCGATTTGCATGGGGAATCTCCTTTCATCAACCTCCTTTGACCTTTGAATGATTCCCTTGTTGGACATTATGGTGCATGACCAACTGGTAGTGTCTTTCTCAATTTAGTATTCTCAAATTATATCTACATGGCAATGTTAGTATGCACAATAATTGCATATTTGTAACCACCTTAAAGAACATTCATTAACCACATGAAAAATTAATATAGATAGTCCATATAACATGCCAATGTCATTAAAGATTTGTAGAAATAAGATTAGGCCCAATGTCTATGGTTTTGAGGAAATATCATAAAAATATCAACACTTAACATCAAGGTCCATGACAACTTCAGTAAATAAATCATAAATTCTACCCAAAATTAGACCATAAAATAGACTCATCAAGGGTCTGGAATGACTTGTGAGATAAAACGAATGCAAGAGTGAACCAAATAAAATCAAATCAACAGATAAAATTTTTACTAGTTCGATTTACTAAAACAAGGAAAATACCCATGAACGACCAACAAATCCTAAAATACAATAGAACCATGCACTTTTTTTTCAAAGAACATACATCAGGATCATTTGCAAAGGTGTTAAATACACAAAGGCTTACATAACAACAAACATTGTTTTGCTACGAAGATGTGAAGCAGAGCATACCTTGAAAAGCTCCTTTTTAATTCCCATTTCTTCCTTAGTGTCCCTCTCAAACCAATTACTTCCCTGTCAACCCTCGAACCCACTTTTCTCTCTTCCTTTACAGAGCAAGAGAAGTTTCTTGAACAAGTATTTCCAAACGCATGCATGTAAGTTTGCGCATTCTTGAAGTAACTGATCACATTTTACAGTTATGTTATCTTTGTTGCTTGCTTTTTGGAAAGTGAGAAATTGAGAATTGAGTGAAATTTGAGGATGATGCTCCCTTTTTGCATGAATTAATGATGCTTCAAAAAACCCTCTTCCCGGCAGCCATTTTTCAGTTATCTTTTACAAAGCAAATCAAGAATGTTTTTGAAAAAAAACAATTGTGTATTTCTTGTTAATGATTTTCCTCTTTTAAATATTTCTTCCCAAAATTTTCAATAACCGAATCTTGAAAATAAAAATAATATTTATTTTTCATGCTTAATATTTATCCTTGGTAAATAATAATGAAATTCCTTTTTAATTGTAAATTAAATATTCATTCCAAATAAATGTTAAAGAATATCATTCAATTGCAAATAAAATAATTATTCTAAATAACAAATCATTATCATCTATTTGCAAAATAAAATCTATAATTAAATTATAATAAATTATTTGTGTTTCATTGTACTTTTATTCTACTACTAATTAATTTAATTAAACATTCAGAAGTATGAATAATATAATCATTCAAATAAATTACATACTAAATGCATCAAAATAGTATTATTGAATTATAAATTACTTATTGAAAATAGGGGTCATGACAAGAAATGGTAGAATCTAGAGAAATGGATATAAAGAAGTATCTCATTTTACAAAAAATTGTGGATGTATTTCCAGATTAGCTACCTAGATTACCTCCTAAGAGGGTATTCAATTTATTTATTGACATTCTACTAGCATTTGAACCTATTTCCAAGGTTCCCTATAGAATGATTGCTATAGAATTAATGGAACTCAAGTCATAGTTGTGGGAATTATTATCTAAGGGATTGATAAGACCTAGTGTTTCACCTTGGGGAGTGCCAGTGATCTTTGTGAAGAAGAAGGATGGAACACTGCACTTGTGTATTGATTATTGGATACTTAAAAAATCTATGATAAATAATAAATATCCATTTCCAAGGATTGATGATCTTTTTGATCAAATGCAAGGAGCAACTATGTTTTCAAATATTGATTTACGATCAGGTTACCATCAACTCAGAATCAAAGATGAAGACATGTTCAAAACCACCTTTAGAACAAGATACATGTATTATGAGTTTGCAGTCTTACCTTTTGGACTGACTAATGCACCTGCAACATTTGTGAACCTAATGAACAATTTTTTTAGGGATGGTTTGGATAGGTTTGTTTTAGTAATCTTGGATGATATCTTAATTTATTCCAAGGATGAAGAGGAACATTGTATACATTTATAGATAGTTCTTTAGTGTTTAAGAGAACATAAACTATATGGAAAACTCTCTAAGTGTAATTTCCTTTAGAAGAAGGTGTAGTATTTGGGTCACATAATTTTAGCTGAGGGAATTTTAGAAAAATACAAGCAGTGTTGGAATGGCCAATACCTAAAAATGTACAAAAAGTTAGAAGTTTCATGGGTTTTGTTGGATACTATTAGAAGTTTTTTGAAAAAATTTCCAAGATAGCATTTCCTATTACTTCATTACAAAGGAAATGAAAGAAGTTTGAGTAGATGAAAAAATGTCAAGCAATATTTGATCTACTCAAGGAGAAGTTGACTATAGCTTCGATATTGAAGGCACCAGATCCAAAAGGTGACTTCACTATTATTTTTGATGCATTAGGAGAAGGAATAGGTGGAGTGTTGATGTAAGAATGACAGGTTATTGCATATGAATCAAGAAATTTGAAACCCTATGATCAAAATTATGCATCACATGATTTAGAGTTAGCAACAATAGTTCATGCATTGCAGATGTGGAGACATTATTTGCTTGGAAATCCATTTGAAATAAAGATTGATCACCATGGTCTTAAGTATTTCTTCACTCAACCCAATTTGAATGCATGAAAATGTAGATGGTTAGAGTTGATATTTGATTATGACTTCAATATCAACTACATCAAGGGATTGTTGATGCCTTAAGTCGTAGTTCAGGAATATCGCCTCAATGGTATCCATTCAAACTAACTTTAAGGGTCAAGCATTGCAGAAATTCAAGGGTGATGAGTACTATGAGCAAGTTAAGGAAGCACTCATGGATAATCCACAAGATGCAAGGTACGAAGGATTTCATTTTGAAAAAAGTGGATTGTTAAGGTTTAAAGGAAGAATGTGTGTGCCTAATTATGAAGATTTGAGAAATCTAGTATGGAAAGAGGTACATGGAGCACCATATTTTGGACATCCAGGTGTGACTAAGATGTTGGCCGATGTGAAGGAACTATATTTTTGGAAAGGGATGAAAGGAGATGCTGCTAGATTTGTAGCAAGATGCTTAGAGTGTCAAATGGTGAAAGGTGAACATCATCACCCAATAGGTCTTTTGTATCTGCATGATGTCCCTGAGAGGAAGTGGCAAGTCATTAGTATGGAATTTGTGCAGGGTCTTCCTATGTCGAGGAATAAGCACAATGCAATTTTGGTTGTAGTAGAAAAACTTACCAAAGTAGCACATTTTATTCCTAGAAATTTGATGGATGGAGCTCTTGTCATAGCTCAAAAATTCGTGCAAGAGGTGTTTAGATTACTTGGGATTCCTGAAAAGATTATTTCAGATAGAGATTCTCGTATGACATCTAGGTTTTGGAAAACCTTGTTTTCATCACTTGGGACTCAATTAAATATAATTTCTACATATCATCTAGAGACAGATGGGAAATTTGAAAGGATGAATCAATTATTATAAGATCTACTAAGAATGCATTGGATGGATCAACAATACAAGTGGGAAGATCAATTGCCTCTAGTGGAGTTTGCATATAATAATTCCCATCATTCTATGATTAAAATGACTCCTTTTGAAGCATTATATGGTCAAAAATGTAGAACTCCTATAAGATGGGATAAGCTTGATGATAGGATAAGCCTTGGACCAGAAATGTTGTCAAAAATGGAAGAGAAAGTTGGAATTATTAAGCAAAGGCTATTTGAAGCCAATGATAGACAGAAAAGCTATGTAGATTATAAAAGAGTACCTAGAACATTTGAGGTAGGGGAAAAGGTGTTGTTGAGAGTAAAACCTCAAAAGAGTTCCATCAAGTTTAGAAAGTTGTCCAAACTAGCTTCATGATATGTATGTCCATTTGAGGTCCTAGAAGAAGTAAACCTTGTTGCCTACCAAATAGCATTGCCACCAGCTCTTGCCCAAATGCATAATATTTTTCATGTCTCATACCTAAAGAACTATATACCAAATGATAATCATGTCATTTATTGGAATGCTTTATAGGTATAGGACCCCAAAGTAGTAACAATCAAACCTATTAAGGTGCTTGGAACATGTAATCTTTTCTTATGTAACATAGAGGTTTTGTAGTGCAAAGTCTAGTGGGATCAATACTCAGAAGGCTTTGCTACTTGGGAAGATTATGTTGAATTTGAGAAAAAGTCTCCACATGTTTTACATGGTTTTGAGAGTTCTTGGAAACAATATTATGTGTTGTGTTTTATTTATGTTTACTACATAAGATCATCAAGGATGATTATTCACAAGGGAGGGATATGTTACACCCTATAGTATAATTACCTAGTTACTTTTACCTAGCTACATGAAATACTTGCATATGTGTGTGTGTTTGCAATCTTGATGGAAATAAATGTGAATGTACTTTGAATGTATGAAGCATTAAAAATTGTACTATAGAAATTTATATGCTCTTGAAAGCGATGCAATTTCACACTTAATTTGGACCTATTTTGGCACCCTTGCATTAAATACCCTTTGAAATCATCATTAATAGGCCCCTAAGACCCATTATTTTAGATCTTGAGGCCTATTTCAGCTAAAACCCGACAAAATCATCTAAAGCAATAAAAATTCCAAAAACCCACCCTAAAAATCTAGAGTGGGACTCATTCGCCACCTTGGGAAAATGAGTCCCATTTGGGGATTTTTAGGGTTTGAGCAGGAAAATCACCTTCTTAATTCAAAATTTTGATTGATGTCAGCTTTTGAGATCTAAATAATAGAAAATTAGGTGTTAATGCCTATATAATAAGTCATTTTTTTCATCTAAGCAAGCATTTTCAAGAGAAATTTTATGATCCAAGAATTCTAAGTCTTCAAGCATTCTTTCACAAGAGCATTCAAGTTTTAAAAGAAAAGTTGAAATCTTAGAGCAGCATTAATGTTTTTTTGTAGATCTTCAAGCTCACTTTCATTCAATATCTAGCATTTTCAAGGGTTGATCATGGTTGTCTATGGTGAATCATGATGGATTCTATGATGGGGAGATGCAACTAGCCATCAAGCTAAGCCTAATTACTAGTTTTCTAAGTGATTCCATCCTCCATTATCACTCTACATTTAGCCTAAGGAAGGTACAAGCATCATTAGGGTTCATTTGGGTGATTGGATATCTCTCAAAGTGAGTCATCCATTATCATATTTCATTCATGCATCTCATTCTTACACATTAGAATAGGGTTGCATTATGTTTCAGATTTCCTAGTCTTAGACACACTTAATGCTAGGGTTTATGCTCACATTTACATTCAAGTTTCATTGTTTCTATCAAGGTTTAATTACCAAACTATGAGTTTGACCGAGGCAAACCCCCCATAATAAAATAAATTCTATTATTTATTTTGTGGGTCTTTTCGCAGATTCGGATCCAAAAATCAATTTGGGAGAAAAGAGAAAGTGTTGAAGTGTAGATCTGAACTTTGAATTCCCAAAAAAATAGAATGGGATTGATTTTCCAGAAGTGGCGAATGAGTCCCATTACAGGTGATTTTTTAGGATTTTGCAAATTCAGATACCCTTTTTCTAGAAACCTTTTCATGTGCAGAAACCCAAATCTGGGATTGATTCACCCAGATTGGCGAATGAGTCCCATTAGGTCAAAATTTAATATTTTTTTAGCATTTTCGAGCTCATCTAAGTCTGATTCAGATTCCCAGGTGCACACAATTCATCCTATAGTTTGTTATTCTGTTTTATTTGCATTTCTAGGTCATTTAGTGAAGCATTTCATCATAATAGGGTTAAGCATTTCATTTGTCTTTCCAAGTCTTAACTTGGTGGTGAACCCCTTATTAGTCTATAATCAGCCCCTAGGACAACCCTATTGCAAGATCTCTTTTTCCTTTGTATTGAGATTTCTAGGGTTTGTTCTTAGATGAGAAACAGTGAAGATTGTCATTCTAGGTCCTAAACCATAGAAAAGCAACAATTTTCCACCTTTCATTTTGGTGAACCTGCATTTAGAACATCATAATTCTTATTTGGAGTGCATTATCATCCTAGATCTTGCTTGCATTAACATTAGTTAATTAGAATTCTAGGGTTTCTAATTTTGCATTAGTAAAATTTCATATAGCTTACATTTTTGCATCTCATTTCATTGAAATTTATACAAAATCTGCATTTTCACTTAGGATTCAGAGCATACAACATAAAAAGCATAAAAATCAATTGAAAATCTTTGAAAATTTTGAAAAAAATCCCCATTGGAACTCATTCACCACCTTGGGAAAATCAGTCCCAGTACAGATTTTGCTCTGTATTTTCCAAAATTTAAAACCCTATTTTTAGGCTTTTGTTTACTATTAAAATATTTTTGTTTTAGTTTGCATAGTTTTTGTTACATTCAAATCATTTGAAATAGCATAATTTACATTCATTGCAATTGTGGATAAAATTAGCTTCTTGCACTTTTCAATTTCAACATTAGTTCATAATTCAATTAGACTAGATTATATTTGACATTCATTAGAAAACAAAAACAAAAACACCTATAAACTAATGAGCCACTTGGAGAAAGTATAGTTATTTGACTATGTCAAATCTCTTTTTCCAAGTTAACCTAACCCTCAAGCCTTTTAGTAGTGATGACTTTGACATGTTAGATGAAGCACTTGAGGAATTCATCTCACAAGGTTCATCCACTAAAGCTTGTCATGATAAACCAAAACCAAGAGAAGTTAACATTATTCAACCTCAACTTATCCTTTACCCACCTTCACACAAACCTCAACCTAAAAACAAGCCTGAATTTACTCTTTACCCACCTAAGAACAATGTTTTGCAGCGATCAAATAAAATAACCATTGCTCATACATACAACACTTGAAACAATCCACAACCTAAGCAACCAACTCCAACAACCTTACCTTTGCCTAATCCCATTTTTCCTTGTCTAACTTCACATAGTGGGAAGGAGTATGATCTTGTTGAACAACTTAAAATACTCTTACAAAGATATCCCTATGGGGCCTAATTCAGAATTCACCTAATTATCACACCATGCTTCAAACAACTTTACAACAAGTAGTGGTTCCCCCTGGTACAAATACAAACGATGTGGAAGCTCTAATACAAGGAATGAATACAGTTAATGTAGACATTACCTTCCATCAACATGAGTTGCCTCCTTTGGAGTTGAGAAATAAAAATGATGCCTTCATGATAATAGCCATCTACAATAGATTAGTAATAAAAAGAACCCTTGTTGACAATGGTTCCACTCTTAATGTGTGTAGTACCACACTTTTGGATAAACTTGGTGTGGATAATTCAAAAATTCAACTTGATTCCTTGTCAATTCGTGGAGTTGATAACATAGGAAAACAACCATTGGGTGTGATTACTTTACTTATTATAGTTGGAAAAGCAACATTGTAGACCCCCATTCATGTAATGCTCGATAATCTTTCACATAATCTTATTTTAGGGTGACCTTAGATTCATGAAATGCATCCAGTTCCTTAAACACTTCATCGTATAATGAAGTATGTCTACAACAATAAGGTATATCAAGCTGAAATAGACCTCGAACCTAAAAGTTGTTTGCAAGTTGAAAAAGGAATGTCAAGTCCTCTAAACACATTGATTCCAAGATTGAACATAGAACCTATGGAAGAAGACAAATAAGATATGGGAAGTGTTGAAGTTATTAGATGATGATTGGGGTTCCTTGGAGTTCACATCCTCATTTATGGGAGAATACATAATCACAAGAAAAGAAGATGAAAAACAAAAGCAACCAATGGTTATTTCAATGTATAACTTGGAAGAAAATTCACAAGCATCTACCTCATCCACCCTTGAAGAAGACACAAGCTATACAAAAAACTTTGATGGGATAGATTATCAGCAACCACCAAACTAGAAAGAAGTGGAAAGAATTTATGGGAGAGGTTAAGAACTTATGAAGCAATTGGGTTATAGTGGAAAAGGATGTGGAAAGAAATAACAAGGCATCTGTGTTCCTGTGGAACCTAACATGCAAGAAAAAAAAATAGTTTGGGATACTATCCTTCTAAGATAAGACAAGAAAGTAAAAGAACTTTGTTAAACATCAACACCATTATGTATAAATCTCAAATCAATCTCACCTTGAAACATCTTGAATTTCTTGATATGAATTTTGAACCATCATGGGAATACTTTGAAGATGATGAAGCCTTGAAACAAATTCTAGGATTTTATGAAAAACCATCTACTCCTCAAAAGAAAAAGGTTCGTGTGCTATGATTAGCACCAAACAAAAAGATGCAAAAAAGGAAAGTAATGAGACAAATATGAGTAAAGAAGAATACAACCCTAAATTTCCAAAACCAAGTGCCCTTCCTCTGGGAGATACAATTGACATACCAATGGACATCAATGATAAGTAGAAACTAATTAAGATAGGAAAGTGCCTTGATGATGAAGAACAAGAAGTTCACACAATTTTACTCCATGGCTTTTCAGAACTTTTTGCTTGGAAATATTCAGATATGCCAGGAATCGATGATAAGATAATAACACACAACATAGTCCTTGCTGAAAATTCTAAGCTAGTTAGACAAAAAATACAAAAGATGAATCCTAAGATAACCTTGATAGTTAAAGGAGAAATTGAAAAACTCCTTGAGGCTGATTTCCTAAGACCTATGGATTATTCTCCTTAGATCTCAAACATTGTCACAATTTCAAAACCTGATAACATATTAGGATGTGTATAGATTTTTCGTGATTTGAATAAAGCATCTTTAAAAGATGGCTTTTCCCTTCCTAATATCGACATGATAGTAGATTCAACTATGGGATATGCTTTGTTGTCATTCATGGATGTATTTTTGTATATAATCAGATCTTTATCAACCCTCAAGACTAATATAAAATAACATTTACAACAGCTTGGGGAACATTTTTTTGGGTAATGATGCCTTTTGGATTGAAGAATGTGGGTGCAACATATCAACGAGCGATGAAATTAATATTTCATGATTACATACATAAGATTTTGGAATACTATGTTGATGACATTATAGCCAAATCTTTAACAAGATAAGACAATTTGAATGTCCTTCAGAAAATCTTTGAGTGAATGCAAAAATACAACATGAGATTGAATTTGAAAAAGTGTCTTTGGTTTAAATAATGGAAAACTTCTAGGTTTTATCATATCTCACAAAGGCATTGAGGTGGATACAAAGAAAATTGATGTTATTGTTAACATGCCACCTCCTAGAAACATATCTCAATTACACACATTACAAGGAAGAATTCAAGCTACCCATCATTTTCTAGCATCTTTATTCGATCGAACGTTACAATTTACACATCTCCTCAAGAAATATGTGCACTTTGATTGGAATGAGGATTGTAAATAGGATTTTGAGAGTTTGAAGGATTATCTTGCAACTCGACCCATTTTACAACCTGCTATGCAAAACAAACCGTTCATCCCTTACACAATAGCATCGGCCCATGCTCACATAGCATTGTTGGCTCAACAAGACAAAAACGGTAAAGAGCATCTTGTTTATTACATTATCCAAACTTTTATTTATTATGAGAAACGATACACAACAATAGAAAAACAATGTTTGTCTCTTGTATTCGCCACAAGTAAACTAAGACATTACTTATTGAATGAAAAAATACATGTGATGGTGAAATTTGATCCTCTAAAACATATTTTTAGTAAAACAGATTTATCGGGATGCTTGGCTAAATGGGTCATGTTGTTAACAGAGTTTGACCTTAAGTTTTTTTCACAAAAATCAATTAAAGGAAAAGCCTTAATTGACCACTTAACAGAGGCTCCCTCACCCCTGGCATTACCTAATGTAGAAACGTTCCTTGATGAGAATGTGTGGACTATTTAGAAAGATGAAAAAGCATGGGATTATACTTTGATGGATCTAAGTATAGAATAGGCTCTGGTGTCGGGGTTATAATAGGATTTTTTGTAGGAATGCCTATTCCATTATCATATTGCTTAAACTATCTATGCACCAACAACACAAAAGAATATGAAGCATTAATTGCTAGTTTGCATGCTATTTTAGCTTTGGGAGTTCGAAATATTAAGATATTTGGTGATTCACAATTAGTCATTAAACAAATAAATGGGACATATCAACAAAATCATGAAAAATTATCGAAATACAAGGATCTCACAATGAATTTTCTAGAGAATTTTGAATCATTTACCATTGACAACATCCCACAAAAGGATAATTAGCATGTTGATGCAATGGCAAGTGTAGCTTCTCTTATATCGCCTCAAGATCCTTCAAAGGATTTCACATTTATTGTCCATCCAATTATGAAACCATCAATTGAATCCAAAGCTAAAGAAGTATTAACAACAACTATGTAAGGCTCTAGTGAATGGTATACCTTGGTATTTAATTATTTAAAAGAAGGTACCTTTCTTGAGCCGACAACTAAGAATACTCAAGATCGTCTTAGAAAACTAGCGACTAAGTATATAATTATCGTCGAAGTATTATATAGAAGATCCTTTAACGACCTTTTACTTAGATGCCCTAAAGAATCCAAAATCCCCATAGCACTTGAAGAGGCTCATGCAAGTGCCTATGGAGGTCATTTTGGAGGAATATCATTAGTTCAAAAACTTGTTCGCATGGGATAATACTGGATGCATATGGAAAAATATTACTTCGAGTATGTTAATAAATGTCACAAATTTTAGGAACATAGCAATTTGATTCATGCTCCTACTTTTGAGCTTCGGGCCCAAATTCCTATTTGGTTGTTCTTAGTATGGGGACTGGATCTAATTGGAAAAATATCACCACCTTCCTCCACCATATATACTTTTATAATCACCACGAAAGATTATTTCACAAAATGGGTAGAAGCTATGTTAGTGTAGGTTTTTTAATATTATTTTTCCTACACATTATTAAGCATACCTTAGGTTATAGGAGACATGGTTTATGTGAGTACATGTGGTGTAATTAATCGATTACATGTGTCATTCTCACCCACACTTGGGTGGTTAAGTCTCACACCCTCTTTTGGAATTTTATGCCACCTCACAAAACCACTCACCTGTCTCTTTCTGAATAGGTTATACCACACGTTTGGAATTTTCCAAGTAGGCATAACTCCCACCTAATTTGGTTATTTGGGAGATATTACCCCTCTTGGAATTATATGTCCATATTCAGCTCTATAATCAGCACTCACCTCTCCCTCCTATCTAGTTAAGATGAGTTCATATCAACTCATTCAGTTTGAGTGCTGATACATATTGTATCATTTTGTGTGTGATAATATAATCATTTTGTTATTGCACCATATTCCAGCATTTCATCCTTGTGTTTCTCTTGTGTGGAAGTCTTATCTTGGTTTGGCAGGTGATCCTGGGTGCTCGAGTTCATCAACAACTCTTACAAGTTATTCCTCTTCGATCAACAACTACCGATGTGATATGTTGTTTCATATTGGAACATATTATTGTTTTCTTTGGACTTCCTTCAATGTTAGTTTTTGATAATGGTACACCATTTAAGAATAATGACGTGAAGAAGTTCCTAGAAACATTTAACATCCAACATTGCTTTTCAACACCTTACTACCCACAATCTAATGGTCAAGCTAAATCAACTAATAAGACCTTGGAGAAAATCCTAAGGAAGACAGTAAACAAACACAATAAGGATTGGCACACATAGTTGATGTATGCATTGTGGGCTTACCATACTAGTATTAGAAAATCCATTGGGACTACTCCTTATAACCTTGTCTATGGCACTAAGGTGATTATTCCCTTGGAGTTAGAAATCCCCATGTTAAGGATTTCTCTTCAAGGACCTATTGATGACAACACTTATAAAGAACAACGATTGCATTAGCTTGAGATGTATGATGAACAACGCATTAATTTTCTTGAACATCTCCAAGCTTATGCTAGAAAATTGCAACGTGGTTATAGCGATCATTTCATCCCTCATGTATTCAACAAAGGTGATCTGGTGTTATTCAAAAATCAACATAATGTTAATGTCAACCTGACTGAAAAAGGAAAATTCAATCCTAATTGGTTAGGACCTTATATAATTAATGAAAGTTATGGGTCTGGGGCATACACGTTAACAAAAATGGATGGAACACCTCTCAAAGAACCTATTAATGTTGCACATTTGCACCGGTATTATGTCTAATCTTATTGGATACTATGAATTATAAAGCAGTGGTTGTAGAGTTAGTGGATAACATACTATTGTCTCTTGCATTGCTTCATTCTTGGCAAACAAATATTTGTGTGTCTTGAATATTAAAGTGATTATTTAATTCATTTTTAATGATTACTTTAGGTTTCATGCTATTCAATTTCATCTTGTATGTTGGGTTAGATTAGATCCTTATATTCATTTAATGTTCTTTAATTAGATCATAAGTGCATTTAATTTAGCATAACATACTTAATCACAATGTTGCATCTAAGAGAAACTAGAATAAGTTTTAATTATATCACATAAAACATGTTAAATCATGAATACATTCATTAATTAGTCTTACAAAGATTATTTAATCAATCCCATTTAATATTTAACACATAAACACAAGTAACAAAACATTAAAAGCTCATATATATATATCAAGTTTTGTGTTCATGTTATCAATATATACAATGCTAATGAGGTATGTGATTGCTAGATCCCTTGGAATCTAGTGCTCACATTTGTCTAGAGGTGGTCCATCGGGAGATGGTGTTATGCAATCGTGATCACGAGACGTCGAGTGCATTAAGAGCAAATTGTAAACCCCGTACTTGTCCAAGGGCCTCCCGACACTCCCCTGCTAGTTGATCTCTCTCTTCCTATAGTTTTTCTACCTCTAACTATAGTCTCTCAACCACTACTAGAGCTCGAGATGACTAAGCATCTTGGGCAGCCTCAGCTTGGTGGACATGCCTCCTGAGATTCTCATATGCTACCTATAGTCTGATGTACGACTCGAATAGCTCTGGATCCCACTCCACGATGGGTGGGGGAACATAGTCTGTATAAGTAGCCTCATTGTAGACTAATGGTGGAACTATCTTGGTAGCCACCTGATAATAGAGATCATGAAGGTCCCTCACAGCTCCTACAAGATAGAAATCATAAATATAATCAGTATACATCATGATATATATATAGACATAAAATTAAAGCATAAAGCATAAACATAAGCATAAAGCATGATAGTAAATAAAATATCATCACCTATCTCTCTAGCTAGTTGTGTAAAGATAGCCTCATCGTGTGTAGGAGGAATGGAGGATGTGCTAGCCTCTCATGATTGTAAGTGTTGGTGCCTATTGCAGCTGTTGATCGTGACCTAGTAACATGAATGGGAGATGGCTCTCCCAGCCAGCCATAGCCCATTGGTTCCTCATCCGCTGCCTCATCACCCTCACTCATCATCCACTACTCCTCCTTGTCCTCCTCCTCATCCTCCTCCTCCTAGCCATCATAGTCAAGATCTACAGCCTTGTCATACTCCTCATCTATCACATCTATGAATATATTTGTAGCCTTGAAGCATATCTCCTCAGCCCTGTCCTCCTCCTTGTCTCCCTCATCTGGGAGTGGCCTTGCATCACCTATCGGCTCTTCCATCAAGAATACAGGATCTAGTCATGATGTTTCCCACCACTCCTCATGGGAATCTATGGTATCGACGTCATCAACATCAGAGATCAGAGGCATATCATGATCCTCGTACTCAAAGTCACTATAGGCAACATCATCGATAGTCAACCATCTAGTATCACTGAGCCTCTAAGCACTCCATACTGATCTCCTGAAAAAGGCTTGTTTCATGGGTGTTATTTGGACCTATCCAAATTGTCACATGACATGATCATAGTATAATCATGTTTTCTTATCAAGAATTTTTCCATCTATAATCTCCTCATCTGACGAGTCTCATCCGACCACTATTGTATAAGTTGGTAAGGTCTCCATATGATCTCCTCATCCAGTTGGTTGAATTAGAATCTCCAAAAATGTAGATCCCCATACTACCATAGTAGTTGCAATGGATAGCTTAATGCATGAGGATACCCTAGGGATGATGTGCATGGAAATCCTGTCAGTCTAGTGCATGTGATATGCTCCAGGCACCATACTTGTAGCAGCGTATAGTGTACCATACTGTCAATCTCATGAAATGAAAATCGCCCAAGATCATAATATAGATGTGCAAGGATGTTGCACCCCCAGGCATACATGGCCTGTGCTCTACCATCCCTCGAATCATATGTACTAATCCTCCCTCTAAATTTTCTCCCTGACCATTATGAATGAGAACTAGTGCTACAATGAACATCATAATCCATGCAACAAGTGGGGCCCATGAATATAGTAGCATAGCTAGATCAATTTTTGGCCTCACCATACCATCATGAACTGGACCATCATGATCTTTAACATGTTCCATGATTAAAAGAATGAGACCTTCATGGAGGATGGGGTCCCTCCTATTTTTTAAATGGGAATAAATAGAAACCTCCATGGATGATAATAGAAAAAAAAAAAAGAGATAAACAAACCATTCCTAAAATGATTTAAAAGGGTGAAATAGTGACCAAGGATAGCAGTAAACCTACCTTCCAAAGTCACATAGCACATTATCACCTCTGCAACATTCACCTAAATCTTCTTAGGGTATTTGCACTCATAACCCCAACTCTCCATTTTAACCATTTTTTCCGCTCATCATCCTTGAAGAATTGGGCCATCGCTTCCTCATTGTTCTTCTTGTCCTTAAAAAACTTACGGCCAACCATCAGCATCCCAATCACAGTAGCAATTATCTCCTCATTTACATCCACTTCTAGACCCTTTATCTGAAGCTTGCAATTATGCCAACACGAGACAAATTCTACTGAGGCATTAGGTTCATGCCCATGCAGCCTTTCTAAAAAAGGTGTGAAATTCCCATGACGAAGGATCTTCCAAAGCTTTTTTTTTCTTCCTCAGGCCCACACAAGAGAGTGTCTCTATTCTACTTCTATCACCACCCATCTCTTCAAACACCAAAAGAATAAAACCCTTGCGAAAATCACTCAACTAATGCTAATAATCCAAACACAACCCACAAAGTGTGAAAGTCGCGAGAAGGTACTAGAGATGAAATGTTGCCACTACATCAACTCAACCCACACCATCCTTTCTCAATAAAATTCTAGCTTTCTCGGGAAGGATAGAGTCATCCTCCCATGCACGATACTCATTTAACCTGATAGCCTCATTTGCAAAAAATTCGGCCAATGAATTTCCTTCTCAGAAAATGTGAGAGACTCGAGTCTCTTCACAAGATCTTAACATGATTATAGTATCTTTAATAACTTGTTCCACATTCCAACTAGGCTGACAATTACCATGTAGATAATTGATGATATTTAAGGAATCACCTCTAACCCATATTTTGGAGTATCCTATGTCCACAACATATTTAACTCTTGTAAACATAGCCTCCACCTCAACACAGTGATTTGTCTAATTTCCCAACGGGGGTGCCATCATGCCTAAGAGTTTTCCATTTTCATTCCTCAACACCCCCCCACATCCTACAAGCCCAGGGTTACCGTTCGTTGCCCCATCAAAATTAACTTTAACCCACCCTGTAGGAGGTGGTTGCCACTTTATGCTCAATCTAGCATTTAAATTATACTTAGAATTCATAGTAGGAATAGAAGTGATCTTCCAATTAGCAATCACCAAGAATTCATACCCAACCAGGCACATAATAGGGGCACAACGAGGTGACTCGGAATCAATAAGAGAAAAAATCTCTAGGATTTCCTGAGGAATCTTGATGAAAATACTGCCAATTTTTATCTTAGAATCACAAAATATTTTTTCATTTCGTTCTTTCCATAAACCCCACACAATATGTGTGTCCATAAGATCCCAAAGCCTGTGGAGAACAGGGGAGGTGGAAGGGCACTTACACTGGTCAAAAAAATTATCAAGGGAATCTAGGAAGACCCAATCTAGATTCCAAAGACCAAGAAATTTACTCCAAAGAAAAGAAGAAAAAACACACCCAAGAAAGATATGGAAAGCACTCTCAGCATCAACTTCACAAAGAGCACACCTATTAGGAATAGAAAATCCCATTTTATAGAGATTTTCTTGTGTTAAGACTTTACCTTGCATAAGCAGCCAGAAGAAGACATTCACCTTTGGAATCAGCTTCTTGTTCCATAAAGTCCCCCAAAAAGGAGGAGAATCAGGATTTTCTAGGGAATTAACAAGGGAAAAAGCCATCGAGAAATTATCATTAGCACAGGGAGCCCAAACAACCCTATCCAGCCTCGAAAAAATGGGGATACGAACATTGCGAAAGAAGTCCTTTAGCACCTTCAATGACAGATCCCATTCCTGGAAGTTTTTCCAATCCCCGTTTTGAAAATAATCTACCACCCTAATTCCAAAGAAACATTTGCACAAAGGAATAATGGGAGGAGCCCAGGGAAGATTGATTAAAGGTTTTTAGTCACACCAAGTATCCTCCCAAAATATAATTTTGGTACCATCACCTAGCAACCACTTAACACCATCAGTAATCAAGCCCTTGCAAGGAACAATATTCCTCCAAAAGCAAGATGCAGAAGGAACTTCATTAGAGGTCAAAAAATTCTAGGATTTTCCAAAGCCATGTAAATACTTGTTACTGGCCAAGGAATCCCACCCCACTTCCCCATTAAGGGGCCTCCAAACATTCTTCGATGGAAGATCCTTATTAAAAGCTTTTAAATTTATGATGCCAAGCCCACCCCATTTCTTTGGTTCACAAACAAAATCCCAAGCCACAAGAGAAATTATAGCTTTGGCTTCAACACCCGACCATAAAAATATTCTCATTATTTGTTCCATTTTATCTTCGAACTTGATAGGAATTCTAAAGAGACTCATTGTATACAGAGGCATATTTTGAAGAGTAGAAGAAATGAGTTGTATCTTCCCTGCCTGACTGAGAAGCACCCCTTTCCAACCTGCCATCTTTCTATTAAATTTATCCAACAGACACAACCAAAAGGACTCTAACATCTTAGAGATACACAAAGGAATTCCCAAGTAAGTATACAGGAGTTCACCCCTATTGCATGATAGAATCCTGGAAAGCTTTAACTACAAAGCTTCAGAGGTGTTAAGGAAAAAAATTGACTCCTAGGAAGATTAATCCTTTGACCAGACACCTTCTCGTAAGCTTCAATCAATCCCTTAACACATATAACTTCATGGAAAAAGGATTCACCCATCAGAATAGTGTCATCAACAAATTGTTGATGGGTAACAGGATCACATCTAGAAGAAGGAGAGAGGCCCTTTAGTGACCCAATTGATAAATCCTTCTAGATATTTCTACTAAGAGCCTCTGCCATCAAGATGAAAATTTTATAAAAATGTTTCTCAACACTTAGTGAAAGGATAAAATGAATTACCTTTCAAAGTTGGATAAAATTGAACCAAACAACCTCACATTTGAATTTTTGATTTCATCTAATTTCTAACATGTCACTGACTTCTAGCTTTTATTTTTGAGGCTAACCGGTTTTGCAAGTTTGGCCAATAAAATTTGAAGTGAAGGAGCATATCGCCATTTGATTATATATTGTAACAAGTGTTTCGACACTTATGGGGCAATTATAACCCATTTATGATGCTTTACTTCACATTTTAGGACCAACTAAATTTCCTTTTGGGTTTAAAATAAATGTTCAAAGTTGGTTAAAATTGAACCCTCATATCCTCATTTTGTAATATCATGTTTAAAATTGAACAACACAACATTCACACTTCAAATTGGTGTTAAAATAAACTCATTTTTTGATGATGGATTAAAATGAACATGTGTCTAAAATTCTTGAGCAGGTTTGTTGTGTGCATCCACTCCCCTTACGCTTCGTGCAATCTTGGGTGAAGAGAAACACACAAGTATACTTTTTCTTCTTGGAAGTGCTTATCCTCTCCCCTTGCGCCTTTTGCAATCTTGGGTGATGAAAATAATTTTACACTTCAAACATGTGTTAGCTTTAGAAGGGTGTACCTCCCAACTATTGGAAGAATGAAGAAGGTTCCCTCTAGGTTTGTTGTCATTGATGCCAACATTGGTTGGTAAATAACTAAGTAATCTATGCATCCATGTTGATCTAATTTTTTGGTCTAAAAATCCTCTAAGTATAAGGGAATTCTATGAGTTTTTGATGTTGCTCAGGAGTGTCAGTTACAGGTATAAATGTGTTTTTAGTGTGTTTGTGTGATCTAGTTGAGTTATCCAAGTGACAAAAGTTTAGTATTCTTTTGGCTGACAAGGTTTATCCTTTGTGTGTTCCTTATTAGGTCTGAGCTAACCTAACATTTGGATAACACATTTTTTTCTATGCGCCAGAAGGAATTTTGTATTAAGCCACAAGACATTTTGAATTTTGGGTGTTCACTCAATAAGGCCGACCTAATTGATAAAGGAAGTCATTATATATATATATATATATATGTGTGTGTGTGTGTATGATGGATAAAAAAGGAGATATATAGTGATATAGACAAAGTATGGTATGTGAGTGTTGTGACAAGTGTAATAGTGTGAAGTTACTAATAGTGATTGTATATCGACAAATAGAGCATAATTTTCATATTACCAGAGCATAACCAGGATTTTTTTCTACACTTTGTAGGTGCACTTCTCTAGTTCATTTTTGGCAATGAGCCACACCTTTTTGTATCTTGACAATGAGCCATATTTTGTATTCAAGTTGTGAGCCTTTCAAGGACAGTGATTCCTAGTAGTGAGCCATGTAATATCTTATAACCAATTATAATATATTGTGAACTAATCCTCACTTTTGGTTTTCCATGTAAAAATCTTGGTGTTAATGTGTTATGATATCTTTTATGTTTTGGTTCACTATTGCAATTAGATGTGTATTGATAATTGGATGGTTAATAATTAATTTCGCTAGAATAATATTGATTCACCCCCCTCTCAATATTTGGTGTATTCAACAATTTCTATCAGAGTTCGATTCCTCTGAAAAGTCTTATAGCTTGAAAAAGGTCCTGAAATTTGAATACATGGTTAGAAAATACTATTTTGTTCCTTCGAAAGAAAATCTGTATTTGAAGAAATCAATGTTGGTCTTGAGGAATTGGACAAAAGCGAGGATGAGAAGGAAACTCTGAAAGGAAATATGAAGGAAGCTAATGATTACATCAAGAAGTTGAGAGAGAATATCAAAAATTTCAAGGAAAGGCATAGAGAAGTTAGTGATCAATTGAAAAAGGCTAATGAGGACATTACCAAACTAAAAGTGCAAGTAGAAGAAAAGAAAAGAATTAAGGAATTTCAAAAGTTGAGATCTAGAATAAAATTAATGAATGTACAAAGCTTGAACAAGAAGTGGTAACCCTAAGAGTTGATCTGGAAAAAGTGAAAGCTCGTGAAGAAAGGTTCAAGAAAAGTTCTATAATGCTTGATGAGTTGATTACATCTTAGAAACCTGCTAAGGATAAAAGTGGTCTAGGACTTGAAGAAGGACAAAGCTCAAAGACTAAACTGATTTTCAACAAAGTGGACAATCAAGGGAAATTTCAAGGAAATACTTATCAAAACAAGAATCAAAAGAACAATACCGGAAGGATTCCCATCTGACAGCCTAATGCTCAAAGTTACCCATCTTTCATTGGATTTTGTTTCTCATGCAATAAATTTGAACATAGAGCAACAGAATATAGAAGTAGGATGAACCAAAATAGAATGAGTTAGAATGTTAGATTCTTTACTATACAATGCTATGTTTGCAACAAGTTTAGACATAGAGCTACCAAATGTAAAATCCAGATGATGATGAACACGTTTAATACTAGTAGAAGGATTCAGTCTTTTCAAGGTTATTGTTACACATGAAATATATTTGGACACAAGGCTAGTCAATGCAGGTCAAGGATGAATGCAAATTTGTTTGATCAAGGATATGGTGTGTGCTACACTTGCAACAAACCAAGACATATCTCAAAATTTTGTAGGAGCAAAGTTAGGAAGAAACCTAATCTACAAACAAGGTAAATCCTGAATAAGTAAGGAAACAAATGGAAAAAAAATGAAGAAGGAAGAATCTGAGAACACGAATGAATCAAATAACCCTGTATCTACATTTAGTGCACATAGTTCTTCCAAGAGGTGAACCTAGTAATGGTTTCAGGGGAATCAATCATAAAAAAATCTAACAAGCCCCCGATATATGAGGTGTCATGTGATGACACAAGGATATGTGATGTGAATCCTTATTTTGAAGGCATTATAGAAAATTTCAACATAAAATAAGAAAATTAAAAGAATTGTGGAGATCTTCTTAGTTTACGGTGTGTTTCACAAAGTGGTTGGCAGCTTTAAAAATGGAAGGCAATAAATGAAAATCGGGGAAATATTCATAAATAATAAATCAAGAGACTAAGTTAAGGAAAAGTACATTTGAGAAAATTGAAAGAAGCAATGCAAGCTAAAGTGAGATTGAAGGTGATTCAAAGCATCGTACATTGAAACCCTAGTTCTTGACAAGAAAAAAAAGGTATTCTTTGTTACCTAAATTTTGTGGTTTTTGAAGTTGAAGGAACTCTTTGTTAAGTTTATTCAAGTTTTTTTGGGGAATATGGCCACTCCCACTGTTGTGGAAATTTCTAAGAGGCCCCAACTAAAATTTAGAAGATGTTCATGGAAATTATATGAAAATGACCCCATGGGTGCATTCTCGCACATTTCAAGTCATGTGCTACCCATCAAAGATCCAAGAACCTACATTCATAGGAAGCTCGAAGAATTCAATCACTAAGACCTAAAGGATTTGTAGAATAATGAGTTGATGGGAGATGACTTACTGCTCAAGGTAGAATATGAAAACCTAGTTCAAATGAAGCTAAATGTTTGGAACTGGTTTTTGAACGTTTCCAACAAGAGTGAGGTAAAAAATTTCAAGATAGCCCTCAATAGGGTTTATAACCAATTTGTGTGGACAGATGAATCATATTTTATCAACAAGGAGGCAATTCAAGTTGTTACTGGTCTTTGTGATACTAGACCTATTCCAATTCTAAAGGAAATAAAAAATGATGAAGTCACAAGGTTGACTGGTGCCAAGTTTGATGAAAGAGCTTTAATCATGAAGTCTATTACAAACCTTGCTATCAAGTATACTGCCATTATAATTGGGAAAAAAGTTTACTTCACGAACAAAGCAAATTTAGTATCAGCCATGACAATTCATATAGCTTATAAAACGGTGGTGAATGGAAAGGATTTTGATCTCTATGAGTTGTTGAGGTTGCAACTTATGGAAAACCTGAGTATGACAAATGCGAAGAAACATGTCTTTAAATTTGGCACTCTAGTTGTTTGTTTGTTATTCTATTTTTTGAGGGGGTTATTGGGAAGAAAGGACATAGTATGGGATCACACCAAGTAGGTTGCTCATAAGATTTGTGATCATCTACACTCTAGGATATTTTAGGGGAAAAAATAATGCCCTAATTTATTTATTTGTAGTCTTTCAGAATGAAATGCATGAAAGAGACAAGATTCCAAGGAGTTTGGTGAAGAAGTATGAAAAGGAAATAACATTTCTTGTGTCTATAGATGAATGCATCATTGAGGCCATATAACCCAAAATTCAATGGATTGAACCTTTGGGATATGAGATTGAAGAAAAAATAGCATAAAGGTACATTGAGATTATGTTGGCTAGTCCTAAGCACCCCTCTCTACCTAAGCTCGGTACATATGAGGAGAAATCTGTTGAAATTCATTTGGAGGATACTACACCTAAAAGAAGAAATAAGTTCAAAGATTTCTTCTGAGATCAAACATACACTAAATATGATATAGAAAATTTGAAGGAGGCTCTTGATAAAAGGAAAGCTAAATCTGTTGATTAGCCCTCTGAACCCAAAAAATCAGGAAGACTATCTTTCGATGCTACACCAAAACCTATTTCTAGTTCTACCAACCCCAGTGGTGCTAATGTTGAGAAATGGAAAATGAAAGAACAAAGTGTTCATATATCTGTTGTTGTTCTTTCCCCTACCAGTCCCAGTATTAGAGCATCTAAGAAGAACCTGCTGCTACACCATCTACTACTTCAGGAAGAAGAGTGAAACAAAAGGCTGACAGAAAAAGAAGTTTGAGTGATGCTATTGAGGAAGAAATTGAACTTGGCTTAGAAGAAGAGAAATAGTTGAAAAGAAATAGAAGGGGAAGTACCTCCAATGAAGGAGTCAAAACTAGTGTTGAGATCTCCACTAATGAGGAGACAGAGGAAGAGGGGGATGCTTACTGAATTCATGTACACCCAAAGAAGAATAAAGAAGGCTCATTTGAACCTATGGAGGACATGCCTAGTTCTCCTTGGATAAGTGACCATCCACCCTTAGTTCTTGGAGCCTTAGTGAACAATATGATTGATAATGATCTTATGTCAATTGTTGAGTTATATAATAAGGTTAATGATGAAGGGAAAGAAACCATCACAAATGCTTTTACTTAGTACATAGTTATCTTCAATATAAATATGGACACTATACAATCAAAAGCTATTGAAAATGTGTGGAAAGAGTTAGTACTTAGAAGGAAAGAGGCTTTAAGTGTTGAAGACAAGATGAGAAGTGAAGCCTTAAAATCCATTAGTTTGACTTATTCAAAGATAGAAGCTACAAATATGTTGAAAGAGTATTCTACATTATTTAGATTCAAGCAGAGAGTTAACATGTTAATGACTAAGGAAGATGGCTATGTTGAAAAAGTAAGGCAAGAAACTCAGGAATTGATTAGACAACTAGCAAGGAGCTATGGGACAAGAACCTGTTCTTCATCTCACACTGCTCGGACAAAGGAACTTGCTACTGTTGCAAAATTAATGGATAACCTATTCTCTGAGACTATTGATGAGACACTTGGTGCTTTAGAGACCCCTTCCCCTCTAACGAACACATAAGAAACTACCAGTAAGAGGTTTGATGACCATTATAGAGATCAATCCAGGAAAAAGAGAGAAGAACATCAAGAATCCATCAAAAATAGAGAAGACAAAAACAAATATGAAAGTGAAGGAAGTAAAGACAAAATGAAGACTAATGACAAGGATGATGAGGATAGAAGGGAGAAAGAAAATAGAGAAAATTCCTCTGGAAAGACATCTAAAGAATAAAAAGAAAAAGAAGAAGAAGAAGAAGGAAAAGAAAAGAAGAAAGAGGAAGATAAGAAAGCCCTTCTAGAAAAAGGAGAAATTCCCAAAAGCCCTGAACCATCAAAGCCATCTGAAGAGTCATCAATAAGTACTTTGTTGGAAAAACAAGGCCATACAACTGAGAGGGGGGGTGAATTAGTTGTCACAAAATATTTTAACTTTTCAAACTTAAATTAACTTAATATTAGATCTGATGAATGAACAATAAACCACAAATAATTAGCACATTAGAAACATAGAGAACACCTAGATTTTTTACGTGGAAACCATGTTAGGGGAAAAACCACGTTGGATGTCAGTCCATAATATTATTCCCTGTTAAAAGTATGATGAAGAATAATAGGAATGCACATGCATTCAGGAACACTGCCTAGATCTCACTGCTCAAATACAAGAGGGCTCACTACCCAAAGAAGACACACTATCTTACAGCAATTCGGATTAGATCCGTAGGGTATGAACTAAGAAAATAGCTTCTACAAAAGCTTGATTACAGTTCTGGTTAAGCACAGAAACACTCCTTCACACTTCACTCAAAATTCTTCACACTCTGCTCTGCAATCAAATGATTTGATCACTATTCACACACTTTCTCTTTCTCTAGAACTTCTTCACTCATGACTTTGCACAAACAACTACTCTTATATATCCCCAACATGGAATTACATGAACAATTTCGTCAGCCAAAATAAAATATAAAACATATACACAATATCGGCCCAAATTTACAAGTAAATTTTCAATATGAATCAAACACCATCGGCCACAACATAATGAAGACTTAAAACAATATCCTTGAGTGTGCCAACAATTCAAATTTTAATCTTCAAGGATCCACAACATGTTACAACCACCATGTCAGCCAGGAAAAAAAAAACCCGAACACAAAAGAGAAAAATCACCAACCACAAGCACACCGATCAATGCAGACGTGCAACAAAGATAGATCATGATCTAGAACCATCTACAAGCATCAAGAATCATCAGAGAAGCATCCAAAGCAACTGAAATTACTAGAATCACATCAACTTCAATCAAGAACATTAACTAAAGCCACAAAAAAAACTATCATAACACAATTGTTCATAACACGATTAAATCTTCACGCAGACCTTTGAAACTTTCGATGGATAAAATAGATACACTCAGCAATAAAACCTTTAGTCCACAATGAATGATCATCAATGTACTAAGAAAGAAACCTTCATGACCTTCACTGTTCCACTTTCAACCTGCAACTCTTTCTTTAACAATTTTCTCAATATCCTCGAGATATACAACCTACAATACATCAATGCTAATAGTGTTGACATCAATGACAACCACATATCAGCAACACAATCATAGCATCTAACAATCTCCCCCTTTGGCATTGATGGCAACACGTGATATGAAAAACACCATCAACACAACTCTCAATCAACACTTACTCCCCCTTAGATTCTGACTCTTCTCCTCATATTTTTTTTTCACATTTCTCTTCTACCCCTTTGACATCAATGGAAAAGATAAGCATTATCTTTCCACATACAAGCTTTGAACCACATCATCCAACATACTCTTAAAGGTATTTTTTCCAAGACAAGTTGTAATCCAACCTATGCTTCCACCTCAGCTAGTCAAACTACCATCTCATCTAGGTTATGTGGATTTGACAAAGATTACACCTTGTGATATAATAAAGCTAAGTGACACTTTTCTCAGCTTTGTCACGCAAGAGGTTATAGAGTCATATCAAAAGGGAAATGCGTTGATAAATGAAGCTATCAAAGATCTATAGGATACAACCCTCGATGTTACTTCAGACAACTCTTTAGCTCTAATTGAAAATTTGAGGCTTATAGTTGATTCAGTTAAAGAGTACACGTTTAATCTTAAGATGTAGACTGCAAAATAAGTGGAGTTGAGTCCGTTAGAGAAAATATTGTTGTTTTTGAAAGATGAGTGTATAATTGCACGTGACAAGGCTTTCAAACTTTGAAAGATGTAAGAGAATGTGATGAGGAAGCCCAGCTGCTATTTTTTATTGCATGAAATGGTTGGAAGCCACTCAAAGTATCAAGGATTTAATGGACTCAATTGAGTCTCAACTTACTGATACCTCAAAAGATTATAAGATTGCAAATGATAGAAACTATGTTAGGTGGGTTTCTATTGCAGATCTTCAAAGCAATTTTTTATCCTACAGAGGTAGAAAGAAGAGGCTATGAGATGGTATGCCCAACTTGGAGCCCTGGTTATGTCCAGACATGTCTCCATATCAAATACATTGATGGAAGCAGAAAAAATTGAGAAAATGAACATTGCTCCATCCACTCTGGAAGAAGGAGAAGAATGCTTGTGGAAATAGACTCTTCACATAAAACACTCTCTAGGAAAAAAGGAGTCTATGATGGTGGAAAGCATACTTGGGAAGCGATTCTCAAGGAGTTATAGGGTGTCCCTAGTTCCTGATTTGAATTTTTTCCCTAGTCCTTTATCCTTGATGTCAAAGGGGGAGAAGAGGAGATGAGGAGAAGAGTATGTATAAATTATGTTATGTTTCTATCATGTACATATGTTAGGGGGATTTGAACACAATTTTTGTTTTGAAGGAAGTTTCATTTTTGGCACATGTTGCCATCAATGACAAAGGGGGAGATTGTTGGAAGAATGAAGAAGGTGCCCTCCAGGTTTGTTGTCATTGTTTCCAACATTGATTGGTAACTGATTAATTAATTTGTGTGTCCATGCTAATTTGATATTTTGGTTTGAAAATCCTCTCAGTATAAGGGAATTTTGTGAGTTTTTTATATGTTTCTTAGGAGTATTAGTTACATGTATAAATGAGTCTTCAACATGTTTGTGCAATCCAGATGAGTTATCCAAGTGACAAAAGTTTGGTATTCTTTTGGCTGACAAGTTTTATCCTTTGTGTGTTCCTTAATAGGTTTGAGCTGACCTAACGTTTGGATAACACATTTTGTTCTATGCGCCTGGTGCAGGAGCACCTACTTGATTTCTTGCTTCCATGAGGCCATTTGTAAATAGTTTCTTGATTTTGTGTATTGAGTCTTATAATAAGGTTTATAAAACTATTTTAGAGATGTTTGAGTCTTAGGAAGTCATATTTTAAGTCATTTGTCAAATAATGTTTAAAGTTTGTCCATATTGTAAAAAATGTAAAAGTTGTCAAGCAACTTGTCAAAAAGTGTCATTAAGGGGTTTTGTCAACACACTAATCAAAAGGTAGTTGGAAATGGTTGGTTTTATTTTTAAATGTATAAATACACCCTCAAAAACTCGAATTGGGGGTGAGAGACATTATTTTTGAAGTTTGATGAATGGCAACCTCAAGTTTTGTGTCCATTTTCTGATTTTCACATTATTACCAGGCTGAAGTTGTGCTTTGTACGGCCTGGTATGAATTAAAATAATAGAGTATCATATATGGATGTAAATTTATCTATTTCTAATTTCCAATTATTTTTGTCTCATTGAATTTTATCAAATTTTGTGGAAGATATGAGTATTTTGGTGAGACTGCCTATTCTAACAATATTGTGCAGAATTTACAGTCTGAAAAGTGTGATGGTACAGAATATAAAATATATATTTTGGATCTAAAACCAATTGGATTTTGTTTCCATGTGAATCTAATTTCATTTGCTTCAAGTCTCATCAAATTTCATTAATATTTGAATGAGTTATGACCTTTTTTGTGAGGGCAGGTTTGAACCCTACCTAGGGTTTGCAGTTTTGAGAAAAATACAATAACTTTTATTTCCACCGTTGGATCTTCATAAGAATTGGAATAAAATTCTATAACTATGTTTTATTAAATCTCACCAAAGGGATTGGATTCATTATTTTTTTTGTAGAAGTTATTAATGACTATTCATTGGATTAAATTGTGGGCTGCCATGGCTATGTTTTCAATGTGATATAGAATGACTAATAACATGTGTTATACAAAGATTTTTTTGGATTATTATTGAAGGTTTGTGATATGTGTTGTGAATACTCATAGCTCTGCATCAAAGTGGTATCATAGCCTAGAAAAGATATGGGCTGGTGAATTTTGTTGGTTTTGTGTTGGTGTTTGTGGTTGTGTGTTGTACAGGTTGAGGAAGGAACCTGATTGCCTAGGTGTGGCAAAGTGAAGTGGAAGCAAGGAGAGACTTGCTTGTGGTGATGGATTTGTTGAGAAGATTGGAAAGATGTTTGCAGGCTGAGGATTCAAGAAGGAAGAAGGAAAGAGAGGAAAAAGAGTTGAGAAATATGGAGAGAAAGAAGGCAAGACAAATAGAGTTTGAGAATGCCTTGGAAAAGATAAGTCAAAGGTTGGAAATATTAGACAAAGAACACCAACTTCTTAAGAAAAAACTAAGGAGTTGGAATATACCAATATCAAAGAGGTTAATATGGCCTCTAAAGAAGATTATGAAGAAGCAAAGAAAACAAAATAATGCAGCAAATGAGATAGAGGTAAAGTTTGAATCTACTATTCAAGTTGAGCAAGGTAAGTTACAAGTTGAGATGCATGGTATTTCAATTGTGTTTGAAGATGAACATGTCGATGTTGAGATTAATGATATGGTTGTTGTTGGCACTAAAGTAGTTGATGAAATTGTTTTTGATGAAAAAGTTGAGAAGGTTGTTGATGTTACTAATAACCTTGCTATTGATACTCATGTTGATGATGATAAATATGTTGATATTCATGATCAAGTTGTTGTTGATAATAAGGTTGTTAATAAAGATGTTGCAGATTTGCTTGCTGGTGCAGGAGCACCCAAGGCTTTCAAAGAGTTGTTCAAGAACCAGGAGAGTGCAAGGGTCAGGAGGGCTTTCCAAACAAATCAAAACATAAATTATGATGTATTGAAGCCTATAATGGCATTTGAGATGAATAAGTGTAATGAGGGTGTTAAAAGTTTCAAGGTTCCTGATAAGGAATTTGGATTAAAAATGCAATGTAAGGGAAAATTAGGTTCTAGGGGTTTTTATTAATGATATTATGCTTTAAGTAGGTCAAATAAACTTGGATAGTTAATATCCAATAGTTTTAAGAGGGTGGGTGTTAATAAAATTCAAATTTGCAATTTCAAATTTTCAAATTTTAGTTTAGGCGGGAAAAGGAGTTTTAGGTGTTTTAGAGGTAATTATGCAATGTAATTAATCCAAATCAGTTGGATCAGTTGGGGAATGAGTTTATAACCCTAAAATCATCATTTTTACGGAGTTTAGGTGGTTGGTGAAGGCATTGTACGGATTGTTCTCAGAAAATACAAAAAAAAATTCTGTTTTCTTGCAATTTTCTGTGTTTTTTTGATGAACCATTGAATCTTATTGAATTTTTCTGCATTTGGATGCTTTGGTAATTTGTATTTAGATGTTTTAACACCAATCACATGCTTTGGTAAAGGAAATAGATCAATTCTTGCACGTTTTTGCTGACTGTCCTAAAAAAAGTGCAGATTTTTCACTAATTTTGGTGATTTTCATGGATGATTGATCCATTTCAAGGTAGAATGCTGCTGTGACCTGTGAAATGGATCATTCCTAACATGTATCATACAGATTTAACCAACTAATTTTCAGGAAGGAAGAATATCAAGGTGTACACCAAGTTGTCAAAGGGAAAAGTGCTTGAAGATGGAGGCTAGGGTGTAGCAGCAGAAGATCTGCCTTAATGAGGGGCATGTTTTCGAGTTTGGATCAACTAAATATGTTGTCCTAATGGTGTAGAGTCAATGAGAAAGTTCTGGAAGTGATTGGAAGGTTAGTTTTCAAGAAGCCCTAGTTTTTGAGGCAAGTTGAGGAGGGGTTTGTGCTGGAGGATGTTATATGTGTCCTAGAGGTCTAAAAAAATTTATTCCTTGGTTTTGAGTCATTTTAGGAGACTGCTGAAATTTTCATGGTCAGGGGAAAAATTTAAAGAGGGTTTACTTTGTAAAAGTGGGCTAATTAGGCCTAGTTTTTGAGGAGACAGCAGATTTTGGAAGGGTTTGTCTAAAACAAGTGATACCAAGGTTTGGATATGTTGTTTGTGATCACAAACCACACTTGAAATAGTCATTATATTTGGGGTTCCTTTGGAAAGTTTGAGTGCAAAGTCAAAAAATCACTGCAGGAGGCCTAGTTGGGCTAGTAGCCTAGTTAAGGTGAAAAATTGGTTTTGTGTCTAAGTCAGAGGGTTGGGCTTTGAAATCATTCAAAACAAGTTTTTTTGGGTCTCTTAAGAGTTTTCCTAGGGTTTGGGTCCATAAGAAGGCAAATAAGTCATGAATGCAAAGTTGAGGCTTTATCTTCAAGTTGGTGTCTAGAGGAAAGGTTGTAGATGAACCATTGAAGTTTGATAATTTGGTGAGTTTCTTGCAAAGATCCCTGACCCTCTGCATCACTTGCTAATGAGATATATGAAGGTTTGAAATAGTATGATGCAGGTTATGGTTATGGTGAAAATTTTGTTTTATGGTACTCTAATGATGAGAATGAAGATATAGATGATGCTACTAAGGTTTATACACAAGAAATAGAGGTTTGGTGCCTAGAAGTTGAGAAGATGATGGAGAAGAGATGGTATAAGAGGAAGAGGAAGAAGGACCCAAGGAAACTTTCCAAGATGAAGGAAAAAGTGCAAAGGAATTGGAAGATCAGGAAGAATACAATTCAAAGGGGCTTGAATTCTTTTGCCCTTGGGAGTTTGGTGCAGGAGCACCTACTTGATTTCTTGCCTCCATGAGGCCATTTGTAAATATTTTCTCTATTTTGTGTATTGATTCTTATAATAAGGTTTATAAAACTATTTTAGAGATGTTTGAGTCTTAGGAAGTCATATTTTAAGTCATTTTTCAAATAATGTTTAAAGTTTGTCCATATTGTAAAAAATGTAAAAGTTGCTCAAGCAAGTTGTCAAGCAACTTGTCAAAAAGTGTCATTAAGGGGTTTTGTCAACACACTAATCAAAAGGTAGTTGGAAATGGTTGGTTTTATTTTTAAATGTATAAATACACCCTCAAAAACTAGAATTGGGGGTGAGAGACATTATTTTTGAAGTTTGATGAATGGCAACCTCAAGTTTTGTGTCCATTTTCTGATTTTCACATTGTTACCAGGCTGAAGTTGTGCTTTGTACAGCCTGGTATGAATTCAAATAATAGATTATCATATATTGATGGAAATATATCTATTTCTAGTTTCCAATTATTTTTTCTTATTGAATTTTATCAAGTTTTGTGGAAGATATGAGTATTTTGGTGAGACTGCCTATTCTAACAATATTGTGCAGAATTTACAGTCTAAAAAGTGTGATGGTAAAAAATATAAAATATATATATTGGATCTAAAACCAATTTTATTTTGTTTCCATGTGAATCTAATTTCATTTGCTTCAAGTCTCATCAAATTTCATTAATATTTGAATGAGTTATGACCTTTTTTGTGAGGGCAGGTTTGAACCCTACCTAGGGTTTGCAGTTTTGAGAAAAATACAATAACTTTTATTTCCACCGTTGGATCTTCATAAGAATTGGAAGAAAAGTCTATAACTATGTTTTATTAAATCTCACTAGATGGATTGGCTTCATTATTGTTTTTTTAGAAGTTATTAATGATTGTTCATTGGATTAAATTGTGGGCTACCATGGCTATGTTTTCAATGTGAGCAGGGGAAGCTTCTTCAAATGATTAAACCACAAACTTAGCACAACTTCTCTCAAATACCCCTTTAAATGGAATTTTTCAATCCACTACTCCTTTAAGGAAATTACCCAACTCACCTAGGTTTCTTGTACTCAACACAACCAAGGGCTTGGAATTACTTTGAACAAGTTCCAAATGACCAAACTAGGCCACAACATTCTAATTAGCACTTAGGAAACTCCATTTGTTCATTACTCATACCACTAGGTCTCTTTAGCCTTGAATGCTTGTAACACTGCTTGATAGGACAGTCTAAATAAAATCCACCCACAAGCCTATACCAGGCTCAAACTATTGAATTTAGGCAACTATGATATGCCTCTACAAGACCCCAAAGTATCATCTTTTGACAGTGGATGGAAGAACAACCATGGACCAATGTATCATTATCCCCAAGAGGCTTAATTTTCTGATCACAATAGGATTTTGATTACCTAGGCTCTCCCCTTCACCCCAAAGCCCTGATTCAGATTCCTACAAACTAATTACAACCATTTCCATCACTTTTAAGTGCCTCTTTAAGAAAAATCCACACAAAACAAGAAAAACTCACTTTTTGCTTCACCAATTAGGCCTATCACATGAAGATGCCAGACCTAGTTCAATGCATAAAATCCTCCACACACCTTGCCATTCTCCAGAACAGCCACAAGGAATTTTGTATTAAGCCGATAAGACATTTTGAATTTTGGGCGTTCACTCAATTAGGCTGACCTAATTGATAAAGGAATTCATGATTGTGTATATATGTGTGTGTGTGTGTATGATAGATAAAAAAGGAGATATATAGTGATACAAACATAGAGTATAGTGTGTGAGTGTTGCAACAAGTGTAATAGTGCAAATTTACTGATAGTGATTATATCCCAACAACCAGAGTAGAATTTTGATATTACTAGAGCATAACCAAAAAAAAAATTCAATTTGCAGGTGCATTTCTCTAGTTCATTTTTTGGCAATGAGCCAAACCTTTTTGTATCTTGGCAATAAGCCATATTTTGTATATAGGTTGTGAGACTTTCAAGGAAAATAATTCCTAGTAGTGAGCCATGTAATATCTTATAACTAGTTATAATATATTGTGACCTAATCCTCACCATGGTTTTTCCCACTTTGGGTTTTCCACATAAAACTCTTGGTGTCAATGTGCTATGATCTCTTTTATGTTTTGCTTCACTATTGAAATTAGATGTGGATTGATAATTGGATGGTTAATAATTAATTTTGCTAGAAGAATACTGATTCACCCCCCCCTCTCAGTATTTGGTGTATTCAACACCAATTTGTGAGAGGGAATGACCTAAACAGTGATTTCATTTTGATCCACTATATAAATAATCAGTTTTGACTAAATTCATTAACTAGATGGTTGTGGTTGTCCCATATCGATGAATGTCTCCCTTAGTATCCTTGTGATGCGTTAAAACCCTTAGATTTTTTTAATGGATGGGAGACCTCTTAATTGAGTGAATAGCCACATGTATGGCACAAGTTTACCCCAAATATGGTTATTAAAATCCTTGTTTGTAGTGGCTAAACAAGTCAAATTCTTAAACTTATTTTAAGGCGGTATATTGGAGTAGCACTGCTCCAAGTAGTTACTTACCATGTTTGGTTTTTTATTGAGGCAATAAAGAAAATGGGGAAGGGACTTCTTTGCTTGGTGTGCCAAGATGTTACATTTCCTTGACATAGCCTATTTTTCCATTTCATCTTCACGGATTAATCATCTCTTCTAATGATGGTAAGCCTACTAAGAAATATGTACCTGCTCTATCTAGGATTTTAAATGCTTGAGTCAATTTAACACTTGTTTGGTTCCAAAATAATTGCAAACAAACATCAACAGGGCTTTTCAAATTTAAAACCCTTTGGTCTAAGTATGGATACCCTTTGAAAAAACCTTGATATTGATGCTTGTCCTAAGGATTTATTCTTAGAGACTTCTAAATATTTTTGTTCGCATCTCAATCCATACTTCCCAAAGTAAACCTAGGTAACTATGCCCTTAACTTCTTCCTTTTCACAAAATGGACTTTCTGAAATGAAGGATGTTTTTTACATAGGCATTTTAGTTTGAAACTTAAGCAAGAAATTGTATGTGGTAAAAATAACTTCATTAATCCAAGATTAAATCAAATGAACACCCCACATTGATGTATGTTCAAAATTTGACTCCCCAAAATAAGCAAATTGAGACAAGGAAAATATTGCAAAACATTGATTCTAAATTCTATTTTCAAAATCATTTGAGTTCTATTTTTCCAAAATCATTTGAGTCTTTAGGGTTTTATCACTTTAGAGGTATAACATGTTTCTCACCAACTTGGTCTTGCAAAACAAAGGTCCCTTTTAGGTTAACATTTTGGGTCAAAAATTTCATCCATTTCATCCACCTTCATCATATTTCACATTCCACTTCACCAACAACTTTAGAAACTTTTGGACACATCAACACTTTGGAATTAGACATTTATCAAACCAATACCCTAATTTAGCTACTTTGTGTGTGAAATTGATCCTTTTCCATACACTTAGTTGAGTTAGTCATCACATTTTTGGACTAGTTTATCTTGAAGGTCAGAAGTCTACCTTAAAGATTTATATGTTCATTAACACCTTTATCCATAGCATCAAAACATCAAACCTCTTTGTCTAAAAGTGTTTTCCAAAGTTTTATAAATTTCATTCCTCATATCACTCACCCCTTTTCATCTTCCATTCACATCATTGGTACAAAATACCTTAGAGGTTCACTTTTGCAACAAGGTCAAAACATAAGAAAAACATGGAATATAAACTTTATTCATACATCATGAGTGATCTAAATCGACCAAACTATCAAATCCTTCCAATACCAATTGATTATCAAAAATCACATTTATACAATCTACACATGGGATCATTATATCCTACAAACCTTAATGCTACAACAAATGGGAGTATGCCCAATCTGAATTTTGGAGCACCTTTCCCTATGGTAGATTTAAATCAAAGTCAAAACCTAAAAATTTATCAACCAAACAATCAATACGTGAGTTTTCAACAAAATAATATTATCCCATCAAATCAATACATGCCAAATGTTAGTATACCAAATACAAACTTACCAAGCATGAACATATCAAATCCACACTTGGTGAACTATGGGATAGATATGTTTGCAAATCACACCAATGTTGTTCACAATCCAAACAATATATTGAGAACTCAATGTATTGATCCAAATCAAGGTAATACCATGTTGGAAACACAAGGGCAGACAACTGAGAGGGGGGGTGAATCAGTTGTCACAGAAATTCAAACTTAATAAACTTATTAACCCTTATTCTTAGATTTGATTAATAACCATGAAAGCATAAATCATCAACACATTAGAAACACTCATAACACCAAGGTTTTTTTATGTGGAAACCCTGTTAGGGGAAAAACTAAGATGGATGTCAGTCCACAAGATTATACCCAATTAAAAGTATAAAGAATAAAATAGGGAATGTACATGCATTCAGGCACACTTCCTAGAGCTCAGTGCTCAATTACAACAAGGCTTACTACCCAAAGGAAGACACACTGTCTTACAGAAACATTCAGATTACATTAGAAGGGATTTGAACTGAGAAAATAGCATCTGCTAATGCCTAATTACAGTTTTGGTTAAGCACTTGAACACTTATTCACTCTTCTTCACACTCTACTCTACCTTTGAAATATTTAGAACATTATTCAAAATATTTAGAACATTATTCGCACAACTTACACCTTCAAATGGAATAAACAATCTCTTATATATATCCACAACTAGGAATTACATCGCCACATGTCGGCTTCAATAAAATAATAAAATGATAACAAACTGTTGGCCCAAAACAATAACAATTATCAATGTGAATCAACCAAGGTTAGCCACAACATAGTGAAGACCCAAAATAACATCTTCGAACATGAACTACCTTCAGAAATTATTTCTCGAAGATCCACAACACGCTACAATCACCCTGTCAGCCATGAACATGAAAAACATGAACACGCAAGAGAAAATCACCAATCAGAAGCACAATGATCAATGCAGATGTGTAACACAGATAGAGAATGATATAGAAACATCCAAAAACATCATGAATCGCTAGAGAAGCATCTGCAATAAATAAAATTATTAGAATCACATCATCTTCATTTAGGAACACCAACTAAAGTAACAGAAAAATTGTCAAAATACAAATATTCATAACTCGATCAAATCTTCATGCAGATCTTTGAAACTTGACATGGATAAACTAGATAAACTCAAAAACAAACCCTTTAATCCATAACCTCTGATCATCAATTTACTAAACTCACCAACAGACTGAACTTCACTTCACCACTAATAACCTACAACTTGTACAACTTCTAAGACATTAAGGCCAATAGTGTTGACATCAATGACAACCATATATCAACAACACAACCACAACATCCAAAAATCTCCCCCTTTTGCATTGATGGAAACACATGGTGTGAAAAACACCATCAACGCAGCTACCTCATAGCACTTACTCCCCCTTAGGTTTTGATTATTCTCTTCTCAACTCATCCACATGACTCTTCTCCTCAGATAATTCTCATTTTTTCACATTAATCTTCTCCCCCTTTGACATCAATGACAAAGATCTCTTTTCTCCACACAAGCTCTGAACCACATATTTGAACTTCTGAACATCTAAACATCTAACTACTCCCCCTGAGTAGTAGCCACCACAACATCAATTTGAATAAGGATATGACTATGAAATGCACAGACTGATGCAAAGTAATGCATCTTAGTTCTAATTAGGAGGGGTAATCACCCCTAACTTCCCTCTAAGATACTCAAAAGTATCCTTAGGCAATGGCTTGGTAAAGATGTCTACAATTTTCTCCTTAGTAGGCACATACTCCAATCTGACTTCCTTTTCACTCACCTTCTCTCTCAAAAAGTGAAACTTGATATATATATGCTTGGTATTTGAATGTAGCACTAGATTTTTAGAAATGTTAATGGCACTTGAATTATCACAGAATATAGCAATAGGCTCATCATACTCAACTTTGATATCCTTCAACATATGCTTCATCCACAATACTTGAGTACAATTGTTAGTAGTAGCAATGTATTTTGCCTCTACAGTAGATAAAGAAATGGAATTCTGCTTCTTACTTAATCATGAAATTAGCTTCTTTCCCAAGAAAAATGTGCCACCACTAGTACTTTTTATGTCATTCACATCTCCTACCCAATCAGCATCAGTAAAGGAGCTCAAAATAAGATCATCATCTTTAGGATACCACATGCCAAAATCAACTATCCCCTTCAAGTATATGAAAATCCTCTTCACAACAATTACATGAGATTCCTTAGGATCAGCTTGAAATCTTGCAACAATACATACAACATTCATGATATCAGGTCCAGTTTGAGTCAAATAAATCAATCCACCAATCATTGATCTATATCTAGTCTTATTTTCCTTTGGAGAATCATCTTGTGTCAACTTACATCTGGTCACCATGGGTGTACCAACTGGCTTTGAATCTTCCATACCAAACTTCTTCAGTAATTCTTTCACATACTTGGATTGAGATATAAAGATCCCTTTATCTAACTAAGTAATTTGCAATCCTAAAACAAATTTCATCTCTCCAATCATTGACATCTCAAATTCACTCTGCATCTCATCAGCAAACCTCATGCACAAACCATCATCTCCTCTAAAAATGATATCATCAGCAAAGACTTCCATAATCAAATCTTTATCATGATCAATCTTGAAATACAAATTACTATCAGCAGCGCCTTTGTTAAATCCAAGCTTCAGCAAATACTTGTCCAATCTGACATACCATGCTCTAGGGGCTTGCTTAAGTCCATACAAAGCTTTCTTCAATCGATAAACCATGTCTTCTTGATCAGTCAATTGAAATCCATCAGGTTGCTCAACATACACTTCTTCTTCCAATTTTCCATTTAGAAATGTTGACTTGACATCCATCTGATAAACCTTGTAGTTTTTGTAAGCAGCATAAGCAAGAAATATTCTCACAGCTTCAATCCTAGCAACAGGGGAAAAAGTTTCTTCAAAGTCAATTCCTTCCATTTGAGAATATCCTTTACACACCAATCTTGCTTCGTTTCTAACAACTTCGCCTTGCTCATTCAATTTTTTCTAAAGACCCATTTAGTTCCAATTACATTTTTATCCTTAGGTCTAGGAACAAGAATCCATGTATCATTCTTCTCAATAAGTTGTAGCTTCTCTTTCATTGCTTCAACCCAATGCTCATCTTTACATGCTTCATTCACACTATTAGGCTCAGTCTTTGAAATTAGATAGTATTTTTTGGATGTTGTAGTTGTGTTGTTGATATGTGTTTTTCATTGATGTCAACATTATTAGCATTAATGCATTTGAAGCTGTATATGTCAAGGATATTGAGAAAATTGTAAAGAAATGAGTTGTAGATTGTTACTGGTGAAGTGAAGTTCAGTGTAGCCGACATACTGGTGGTATGTTCTATACATTGATGATCAGAGGTTGTGGACTAAAGGGTGTATTTCTGAGTGTATCTAGTTTATCCACGTCGAGTTTCAAAGATCCACGTGAAGATTTGATCAAGTTATGAATATTTTCATTATGACAACTTTTTTGTTTCTTCATCGGTGTTCTTGATTGAGGATGAGGCTACTTCAGTTAGTTCACTTGTTGTGGATGCTTCTCTAGTTATTGTATCTAGTTTATCCATGTCGAGTTTTAGAGATCCGTCTGAAGATTTGATCAAGTTATGAATATTTTCATTCTGACAACTTTTTTGTTTCTTCAATCGATGTTCTTAATTGAGGATGAGGCTATTTCAATTAGTTTAGTTGTTGTGGATGCTTCTCTAGTGATTCATGTTGTTTTTGGATGTTTCTCGATCATTCTCTCTTTATTTCACATTCGCATTGATCGTTGTGCTCATGGTTGGCAGATTTCTCCTACATTTTCATGTTTTTCTTGTCCTTGGCCGACATGGTGTTGAAGCATGTTATGGATCTTTGAGGAGAAATTAATTGAATTTTTTTCATTTTGGAGATGTTTATTTGGGTCCTCACTAAGTTGTGGCCGACCTTGGTTGATTTTCATTAATAATCTTTAATGTTTTGGGCCAACAGTTTGTATTCATTTTATTATTTCTTTATGGCCGACTTGTAGGGATGAAATCTCTTGTTTTGGAGCGATTGTTTATTCAAATTGAAGTGTGCAAGGTGTGAATGTATTCCAGTGGATGTTGAGTGTTTGTATATGTGAATATCATTTGAAGGTAGAGTAGAGTGTGAAGAATTGTGTGGAAGAGTGTTTATGTGCTTAACTGGAATTGTAATTAGGCATTAGCAAATGTTATTTTCTCAGTTCAAAATCTAGATGGCTTTAATTTGAATCTCTTTGTAAAATAGCGTGTCTTCCTTTGTAATTGAGTAGTGATCTTTAGGAAGTGCACTTGAATGCATGTGCATTCCCCATATTTCATTTTCATTATACCTTTAACAGGGTATAATCTTGTGGACTAACCTCCATAGTGGTTTTTCCCCTAAAAGGGTTTCCACGTAAAAAATCTTGGTGTGTTTCTGATGTGTTGTTTATTCATGCTTTCATTAATATTGATCAGGTCTAAGAATAAGGTTAATAAGTTAAATAAGTTTTGAATTTCTGTGACCACTGATTCACCCCCCTTCTCAGTTGTATGCCCTTGTATTTCCAACAATTGGTATCAAAGCAAGTTCCTTAGAAGAAGTTTAACAACTTAAGGTAATTCGGGATGGCAAGCTACAAGAAGGATAGTTCAAGATTTGATGGAACAAATTATTCTTTATGGAAGACTTGAATGGAGTTCCATCTAAGATGTATTGGTGAACCCTATTGGAGAATTACAAGTAATATGTATATTATTCCACATAATGGTCCTACTACTTCTACTGAGATTAGAGATGTTGAGCATAATATCTGGGCTAAAGAAGCTTTGTTGAGTGCTTTGACTAATTCTGAGATGAAAAATGTTATGGATCTAAATACTACTCATAAGATATAGAAAAAGTTGGAAACCTTGTATGAAGGTGATGCTAATGTGAAGATTGCTAAGTTACAGATTTTGAAAGGGAAATATGAAAGGTTGAGAATGGGTGATGATGAGAACATAAATACTTTCATGTAAAGAGTGAATGAACTTGTTTGTGGTATTAGATGTGCTAGTGGAAAGATAGATGAATCTGAGATTGTTGCTAAAGTGCTTAGATCCTTGCTTGATTCTTACAAAGTCAAAGCTAGTGCTATTGAAGAGCTCTGGACTGTAACAAACATAACCAGAGATACATTGATTGGTAAGTTGACTGCTTTTGAGTTGAGCGAATTTGGTGATGCCCTTCCTAAGGTTAAATTTGCATTTAAGACTACTACTTTTGGGAGAGATAGACAAAGATATGATTTGGGTGATAGTTCATCTAGAAATACATTCAAGTATGAGGATGAAATCAGATATATTGAAAAAGAAGAAAGAGAGATGGAAGAACTAGAAGCACATATTGTCAAAAGAGTACCGAGAGGAAAAGGTAAGTATGAAGGAAAATTTCCTCTTAAATGTTTTTCTTGTAATAAGATAGGTCATTTTGCATCAAGGTGTCCAGAAAGAGCTCCTAAACCAAGACATAACAATCCTAGATTTCAGAAGAAGTGTTACTATGCTACTAATGAAGGTGTAATAGATGATGAATCTGATAAAGGAAATAGAAGTGATGATGAATGGGTATTTATTGCTATCAAGGAAAATAGTCATGTATCTACTGAAACTATTGGTTGTACTAATGTGGAGAAAGCCCTAGCTGCTTGAGTTGAAAAAGATGAATAGGTGATTGACACTAGATGTTCACACCATATGACAAGAGAAAAAAGTAAGTTTGTAAGCTTGGAAAAGTATGATGGTGGTGTTGTGAGATTTGGTGATAATACAACTGGTGTGATCCATGGAAGAGGATGCATTTATCTTTATGGTAAGCATAATACTGATGATGTTTTGTATGTAGAAGGCTTGAAGCATAATCTCTTGAGTGTTGTTCAAATGGTTGATAAGGGATACAATCTTCAGTTCAAGGATGGAAAGTGTAGAATATTGAGTTTCAGAAATGAAATTGCATCAGGTACAAAGAAAAAAGGTAATATATTTCTCTTGAGTGCTACTAGTAAAAGTTGTTTGATTGCTCAAGTTGATGAAAGTTGGTTATGGCATAGGAGATTGTGTCATGTTAACTTTGATAATATTGTCAAGATAAGTTCCACTAAGGTTGTGAGAGATCTACCTAAGTTGGTGAAACCTACTAATGCAATATGCAAGGAATGTCAATTGGGAAAGCAAACTAGGATTTCATTTTGGAGTAAAAGGAATTGTTCAAATGAATCGTTAGAGCTTGTGCATACTGATCTGTGTGGTCCCTCTAAGGTCAAAATTTTACAAGGTTACAGGTATTTCATGTTACTCATTGATGATTATTCTAGAATGGTATGGGTTACCTTCTTAAGGGAGAAATTTTTAGCTCTAGAAAAGTTCAAGATCATTAAAGCTATGGTTGAGAATGAGACAGGTTTGAAGATTAAATGTCTAAGATAAGATAGATGTGTTGAATTCACTTCCAGTGAATTTAATTCTTTTTGTGAAGATCATGGAATAAAGATACAATTATCCGCACCACGGACCCCTCAGCAAAATGGAGTTGTGGAAAGGAAGAACAGAACAATTGAAGATGTTGCTAGAACAATGATGTTGGAAGGAAATGTTCCTCATATCTATTGGAGAGAAGTTGTGAGTATTGTTGTGT